>OOIL02002732.1:5488-23897 GCA_900332095.2 Cuscuta campestris | reverse complement strand
TTTTTTTCTTGATACTTTTATATTATTTGTTTGTTTGTTTACGAGTTTTTTGTGAACTTTTTTTTTGTAAGTTTTTTATCTATTCTCTTAAGAAGTGTTTTATTTTATTGTTTGTTTTACTTTTTTATTTTTTTTGATATTTTTTTGTTTCTTTATCCTTTTTTGTTTGTTATTTTTTTATGTTTTATTTTTTCATAAAAATGAAGAAAAATATTAATTAGCATTTTGATTCGTTCTTTTTTGTGGGTTGTTCTCTTTTTATGTTTCACTTATTCTTAATTTGACTTATTTTATTTTATTAATTGATGAGTTTTATTTTATTGAACATTTTAGTTAAAAAAAATTAATGTACCAAACATTTAATGTTTTTGTTTATTTTATTTGAAAACAGACAAAAAAAGCTAACAAACAAAAAATATCAAATAAAACAAACAAATATCAAGTTTTTAAAATCTATTCTTTTAAGAACTGTCTTATTTCTTTTGTTTGTTTTACTTTTTTATTTTTTGATATTGTTTTGTCTTATTTTCGTTTGTTTTGAACATTTTTTATTTTTATGCTATATTTTATTTTTTTCATTAAATGAAGTAAAAAAACTAATTGACCTTTGGATTAGTTTTTTGTGGGTTGTTCTCTTTTTATGTTGCACTTACTCTTCTTATTTTGTTTTATTAATTAATTTATTTTATTTTGTTAATCATTTTAGTTAAACAAAAAGATTGTACCACACGTCTTCTTTTTTGTTTGTTTTATTTGATATTTGATATTTTTTGTTTGTCAACTTTTTTTTTGTCTGTTTTCAAATAAAATAAACAAAAAGAAAACAACCCACAAAAAAGAACGAATCAAAATGCTAATTAATTTTTTTCTTCATTTTTATGAAAAACTAAAATATAAAAAATATCAAACAGAAAAGGATAAAGAAAAAAAATAAGACAAAACAATATCAAAAAAATAAAAAAGTAAAACAAAAAATAAAATAAAACACTTCTTAAGAGAATAGATAAAATTTTACAAAAAAAGTTCACAAAAAACTCGTAAACAAACAAACAAATAATATAAAAGTATCAAGAAAAAAAGATAAAAAAACAAACAAAAATTTTAACAAAAAGAAAACACAAAAAATGTGAATTGAAATGCAAAGGCCGATAACCAACGCCGGAAAACAAAGGTTATGGTTTTTGAAAACTAATCATTTGGAAAACCTTAAAATGTGTCCAGAAGCAAAAACAAAAGATAAAAACCCAAAAAACATTTTGCTAAAATCAATGCCAATAACCAATGCCGAAAACCGAATGCCATAGCCGAACACCATAGGTAAACGCTGATAACCGAAAGTTATGATTTTGGTTGGGCAAGAACCACGGGGTTTTAGAAACATAAAACCATTTATGAAAAAACTCATTTGATGCATGAAAACATATTTTGTTTTGAGCCATGACGTAGAGAAATTGAATAAGCATGTTACAATAAAAACCTAAATCTTTAGACAACGCCTTCAAAACAAACGTCAATGCATTTCTTGTACTTTTTGTTCCTTCAAAGAGCTTTTGCTATGACTTTGAATCTTTTCATTTTGTCCCATGTTCCTAACGGTTTGTCAATATCAAAACCTAAACGAAAACAAACATTGTCATTAGCAAAACGTTAAAGTAAAAATGTTTTCCAAGAATTTAAACCAGTAGGTTCATTATTCATAATCATTCGTTATTTATAATAATCATCAATCAACATAACAATTGATTGCAAATAGTGGTCTAGTTTCGAGTGTTAACACTCTAACTTACTGTCATGCATCATATAAGGTTATTGGATTTGTTAATTTATTTCTAGAAATCATTTCCATTTAGATCATATTTGTTTGATATCAAGAATATGTTTTAAAATAAGTTTTCTGCATAAAATAATCGATTAAATGGAGATGGAAAATTGATTAATAGCTTCTGTCATCAAATGCTCCAGTGAAATAGAGAGATAATCGATTATGTAGGATAAATTAATTGATTATTAGCTATTAACCAATTAATCAGAATTCATTAAGCGATTAACATGAATTAATCTATTAATCAATCATAAATTAATCTATTAATCAACCATGAATTAATCTATTAATCGACCATGAATTAATCTATTAATCAAACATGAATTAATCTATTAATCAACATGAATTAATCTATTAATGAATTATTAATCAGAATGCGTTAATCGATTAATGTCACCAAACTTCAATTAAATTATATAGAAATGTTCTCCAATGTTCACAGATCATTTTAGAGTCATTAGTTCTTAATTTTAACAACAATTTCAAGGTTTAGGATTCTTGGTTCTTCAAACATGTTAAACATAAAACTCAACCAAACGACCATTTATGAACGTAGAAACGGTCTATATGAACATTCTAGTCACTAGATATATCTACGTGCTTACCTCCAAACTTAATGGAGGCTTTGAGAATTTTCTGAAAAAACTTTCGGCAATAATAACTCCCCACTCCGGCGACCTCTAGCTCTCTGGGCAGCACCACTTTACTCTCCACGCTCTTAGGAACAAAATGGAAGAAGAAAGAGGAAGAATGGTGGAGAATTGAGAAGGAGTGGGTTCCTTATATAGGAGGAGAAGTAAGGAAAAGCCAAGCTGTGTCACCTTTTCCTGTTCGAATGACGATAGAGGAGTGAACGGTGCACTTGTGGATTTACACGTCTTCCACTTATTGGGACTAATTTGGTCCCATTCGGGGTACACCTTTTGGTCCAGCTTTCTTTGAATTGAATTCCGTTTGCACTGTTACGATCGGACAGTCAAATTCTATTCAATGATATAATCTTTATATTTATTTGTAATACTTTTTCCGACATCATATTTTTGGGTGTTTGACTTTGACAGAGTCAAAATTGGTTTAATTGACTTTATTAAAAAAGGTTCTCACATTTAATTCATATCATTTGTTCTCATGATTTATTCCAATAAATCATTTCGGTGTTTACATCTTAAACAATTTCTTTATTTATTCTTTATTTGGGTCTGTACTCTGGTTCCCAATCAAGACCATACAAATAATCAACATATTAGATTTATCTCAATGAGATTTATCCTATTTGTGATATTGAATATCAAAACACATTTTATTTCGGCCCAAAGCCCAACAATAATTTATTTTAATTAAAACAAATTTGATTAATTGAATAAGAGAGAAAACCCAAAATAGCACTCTTATTAGAGAATTAAAATACTCTAAATAGCAGTGCTATATGTTTCGTACATGTGATTCTGATTGTATCCTTTAATTAAACAACAAATATTTATTATACACTACCAAAAAGTATGACTATTTTGGGCAGTGTGGTTGTTTACTTCTAACTGTGTAGTGGGCAGTGTGGTTTTTTATATGTGAGTATTTAATGTGACAGTGTAGAATGAATATATGTTGTTATATCTTATGACAGTGTGTAAGTACATTGTTGTGTTCCTTAATTTCATGTTGGAGTGTAATGTCCATTGATTTATGTGGCAGTGTTTTCATGTATGAATTTCACACTACCCTAAAAATGCATAGCTCTTTTTATGTATGAATTCCACACTACCCAAAAATGTATGACTGATTTCATAAATAATCTATTACATTAAAACACGCTGGTTAAACATGGGCGTTAAGTATAGAACTTAAACAGTGTGGAATGATGTTCTCGCACGTATGAACACATGAATGAGGAGGAGCCGCACATATGAGGAGGAGTGACTACGTGAATAATCTAAGTTTAACCAAAAAATTAAAAGTACGTAATTAAAAATAATAGAATATAATAAAAGGTAGAATATAATAGAGGGTATGCTTGGAAGATATTGACACTATAAATAGCTAAATTCGTATAAAAGATTAAGGAGTGTTATATGCGTAATATTAAGTGACTTAGAGTGCTACGTAGGATGATTTCTTATTGAAAAATTGTTCATTAATAATTCTAGGGTATGTTTTTTGAGTGTTACACTTTTAACATCCATTTGATAGAGTTTAAAATCCATCGTAGATGCAAATGCAAGTAATAAACGAATAGCCTCTAATCGTGCAACCGGTGCATAAGTTTCTTCATAATCAATGCCTTCTTCTTGATTGTAGCCATTAGCTAGCTACGAGCCTAGCTTTGTTTCTAGTGATTATTCCATTTTCATCGAGTTTGTTACAGAACACTCATTTTGTGCCAATAACGAAATGATCATTAGGTCTAGGCACCAACTCCCAAACATCATTGTGTTTGAATTGGTTAAGCTTCTCTTGCATTGCTATATACTCCCTCCGTCCCAAAAAGTTTGTTACGTTTAGAAAAAACTGCGTCCCGTAAAGTTCGTTACATTTCTATTAAAAAACCACTTTTACCCCTTACTTTTTCATACCCTACCTATCACATCATAGCTTTTTTCTAATAATCTACCCATCACATTCTACTTTTACCCATCACATCAAGGGTATTTTTGGAAAGTCAATACCAAAATATCCTTCCCTTAATTTCCCAAAAAGTCAAACCGTCCCATTCTTTTTGGGACGGAGAGAGTATATTGTATATTAATTAGATAATATATTATTTTCAAAATATTTTATGTAAAAAATCTAATAAAACTATTATTGTATCCATATTTACTACTCTCTGTGTTTCATAAAACAAATCTTATTTTGACTTTTAAGAAAAATAAAGATTGTATATTTTCAAACAAATATTGAGGGACGGAGGGAATAGTCTTCAATAAACTCTTTTGAGATTAAATGATACATCTTTTTCCTAGTATTTGTTAAATTTTTATTTTTTGCAATCAATTTCTATTAACCTTTTATCAATAACTAAATAAAATTTATATTGCATATTAGTTAAATAAAACAATATTTTAAAAATGTCTTATAAAATAAATCTAATAGGTTACTTTTGTATAAATATCTAATATCAATTTTACTCAATTAGAGTTTAAGTTTGCCAATCTTGATTAGAATACAATAAAAAAAGGGGGGAAATATTTGAGGTAGGTAATTAAGAAAGTATGCCCAAAATGTAGTCTATAAATGAGAGAGGAATACAAATATTAAGCGAGATGCATACAGATGATGGAAGTGGGGAGAAGAGACAGCGAAAGTGTCCATTGTCGCACGGTAGACACAGCACTGTTGACGAGAGAGAGAGAAGGAGAGAAGGGTCAAAAAGGGAGGATCAAGATCACTGTGCATATATGTAATCAAAGGGGAAGTTTAAGCTAGAAAGCATATAAACTCCAATTATCCCCAGTATTTCGACATTTGTCGTTTTCTCATTTGCCACCACATTATTATTTTCTCCCATAAAGTCGTACATCCTGTCTCCTCTATGCATGTATGTATAAAAAAAGGCGTACGTGTCTTTATATATATATAAAGGTACTACTCCGTATAATGTACTAAATATAGCTCTACCATACATAGTAGATGGAATATGCATTTATTCATATGTGTGTGTGTATTCGTATGTAGTGCGTGGTAGACTAGACATACATTGAGATATGAGAGTTCAATGGGGAATATAGAGAGAGAGAAAGAGAGAAAAGCTTAATTAGCTTTACTTGCGGAGAACAAAGAGATGGGTCCATACTCTTCCTATCAATTATTATTATAACCCTTTTGTTTTGGTGTGCAAGAACACGATCCGGTCCTGCCGCTTCGCCACCGCCCGCCGGCCACCGTCCACCACCGCTTTTCCTGGCTTCTTTTCTTCCTTAGCTTTCTTTCTTCTTTTCTTGCTTTTCGATCTTTGTCTGGTTTCAATAATAGTTCCTAAAGGCATACATAGTAGATGGAGGATCACTATGGAATGGCGGATCTGAGACAGTTTATGAGCAATACGTCGTTTTTCACCTCACTTCCGCCGCCGCAGCAGCAGCAGCCGTCGTCGGCGGACGTGTTACTGACGCATCACCACTACGACATGGTGTTGGCACCGATGGGGGCGGCGGCGGCGGCCCCGCATCGGCCGACGACGGGGCTGCATCATGAGTTCTTTGCAGATTCGAGCACAAACGCGACCACCGCTAGCGGCGGCGTTGCTTCGAGTGGCGGTGGTGCTGGGTTTAGCGGGCTGGAGCTGGAGACTACCGGAGTTGGCGGCGGCGGCGGCGGGCTTGGATTCGACGGCAGCGGCAGCGGGAGGTGGCCCAGGCAGGAAACTCTCACTCTTCTTGAGATCAGATCACGACTCGATCCCAAGTTCAAAGAAGCTAATCACAAAGGTCCCTTGTGGGATGAAGTCTCCAGGTAGCTCACAATATTTGACCTAATTTCTTTATGCTTTTTTTTTTTTTGCCTTTTCCTGTTTTGTTTATTTTTGTTTTCATTCTCACCTCAAAACAAAAACTTCTTCTCACCACTATTTATTTTCTCAGTTTCAGCCCACAGTGGTGTGTCTTAAATGCAAAATAAATCATTTCTTAACTTCTTTTTCATGTTACCCAACATAAAAATTAGTGTTCACACTCACAATCGATCCCTACAACTTTGAACGTCAATTTGTTTTTAGTACAAATGTATACTAGAAATTGACAAAAAAAAAAGTTGTTTGTAGTATTCGTGTGTCTCCTGTATATATGCTTTTTATTGTTTTCAGATCCACCTATTCCTCAAAAAAAAAAAAACCACGGATCCACATATACTTTCTCTAATTTTTAAGAAAAGAAAAGCCTTTTAATCTGAGCTTAACAGCCCTCCCAAAACTTTTTTGTTTCCCAAGAACTTTTAGGAAATTCGGAAAACAAAATAAAGAAAAAGATATTGCCGATCGTGGGTAAAATGTCGATCAGAATCACGTGAATTAATCTGTTTTAATTAAAAAAGGGTAAAACAATTCAAGCTATTAGAGTTGTTGTTGTTTAAGTAAATTATTGGCAATTAATGTGGTGAACTTTTTGCGTGGGATTCTGTTATATATAGGATCATGAGTGAGGAACATGGATATAGAAGGACTGGGAAGAAGTGCAGGGAGAAATTTGAGAACTTGTACAAATATTACAAGAAGACTAAAGATGGGAAAGCAGGAAGGCAAGATGGGAAACACTATAGGTTTTTTAGACAGCTGGAAGCTCTCTATGGTAATAATGGTAGTGATCATCAAACCAATAGCCACAACGGTTCAGACTACATGATGACTCTAAATCACCACCACCAAACCGATTCGGGTGGAAACCCCAACTTCTACGTATCGAAGCCACTAGCAGCCGATGACAGCCTCAGCCTCTCGAAATGCTCTTATTTTGGCTCCACTTCGTCAGGCGAAGAAGAAGAAGACGCCGGGGACAGTACTGGAGAGAATGAGAGGAAGAGGAAGGGGATGAGGAGGCGGCGGCGGTGGAAGTTAAAGGTGAAGGAGTTCATAGATGAGAAGATGAGGAAGCTGATTGAGAAACAAGACGAGTGGCTGGAGAGGATGATGAGCGGGATTGAAGAGAAGGAGCAAGAGAGGATGGCAAGGGAAGAGGAGTGGAGGAAGCAAGAGGTGGATAGGATGGAGAGGGAACAAAGGTTTTGGGCCAACGAGCGAGCCTGGATCGAAGCCAGGGATGCCGCTTTGTTGGAGGCATTGCACAAACTGGGGGGCAATAATAATAATAATAATAAAGCTCCCGCAGTTGCAGCTGCTGATGATGTCGCCCAGTTCCACGACCAGAACTGGGCGACACCAGCAGCAGCTGGAGACAGCAAGCTCATCCAACTAAGGGCGAATATGGAATCAAGATTCCAGCAGCACATTGGGTGCTCAGATGATGCTCTTTGGGAGGAGATTGCAGCCAAGATGTCTTATATGGGCTATGATAGTAATGCTGCTGCTTCCATGTGCAGAGACAAGTGGCTCACCATCAACAACTACTTCCTTAACAAGGGAAACTACAAGAAAAGGAAAGAGAACAACATTAGTTCTGAAGATTGTTTTAACTATAACTTGTTCCACAACAATGCAGTAGCAGCAGGTTCATTTCCTGCTGCTGATCATCACCATCATCATCATCAGCCCACAAATGATAATAATCACCCAAACAGTCTTAGGTTCTTGATGGGTGACAACAGTAACAATGCTGAGAATATGTGGGAGGGTTATGAGTTGAAACACCAAAGCAGAGGGGCAGAATAGTCCAACAACAAAAAACAAACAAACAAACCAGTTGTGTAACATCAATCAATTGAATTTTAAGTTATGTATGTCTAGCTGGTTTTACTGCGGGGATGGTGCGCAGGGCCACGTTAATTAATTAATTAATTACTTGAATTGTGTATTTAGTTGGAATGATGATGATGATGATATATGATCCATCATTTATCATACCGAGAGTATAATTAGTTGAAATTTGTGGGTTACTGTTCAATTTAACTTTGAATTAATATTTTTAATTGCAATTCAAGTTCTTTGATCTGTTATTGCCATCATGTTTTGTCTCCCACATGCTCTTTTGCCTGTGTTTCTTCTCTTATAGACATTACCATTTCTGCCTCATGTTATTTTTCTGTTACTCTTAGAATTTCTGTTCTTTTTCTTCCTCTCTCTCCTCTTTATTTCGGTTCCATAAATTAGTGAATTATTACTTCCCTGAAAGCATCTATACACCCGTAGTATGTAGACTCGAGATCATAGGGCATGACTTTTGGGTAACTTAGTCGCTTGAAAGTAGAATAAAATGTTCACTAACGTCAGGTCTTGAGAGATGCCAAGTTGCCCCCCGGTCTCGCAAAAAGTTACCACATCCCTCTCATAATTATTCTTCAATCACTCTATTCTTAAAAGCAGGGGAATTTTTTTCCCGCCCAATGCACTATAATCCTGCACCGTTGATATCAATGTACGAAAAAGATTTGCGGTTATGATTGGTTGTGTATTATTACCAATTTAGAAGGATATATTAAAGGAAGGAATTGAATGTTTTTACCACCGTGTGTTTTTTTCTAGAAACATAAAGGGTGTTATTGATAATTTTTTATTTTTTTACAACCGTGTAAAAAAAGGTAATTTATTCCTATGAAAATTAGCATTTTAAAAAAAGGAAAGCTTTAAAGGAGGATATAACGTATATATTTACAACCGTGTTTTTTTTGTAAACAGATTAACAAGGAAAAAAATTGAGAAATAAAAATTTACTTTATATTTTGATATCATTATTATTTTTTAAATATGTGATAAAAAAGGAAATTTATTCATACAAGAAAAGAGGTTATTTTAAAAATGGCAAACATAAAGAGATGGAACGTGATTATTTTAAAAAATATTTTATTCATATGCAAATTACCATTTTAAAAGAACGAAAGATTTAAAGAAGGATATAATGTAAAGATTAAAAATTATTCCTACGCAAATTAGTATTTTAAAGAATGATATAACGTAAAGATTTAAAACCATTTGTTTTTTTTGTAAACAGATTAAAAGGGCAAAAAATTGTGAAAAAAATATAGAATTTTTATATTATTATTATGTTAATATGTAATAAAAATGAAATTTATTCATATGAAAAAGGAGGTTATTTTTTTAGTACGTGATAACAAGAAAAACAATATTTATTCATACGCAAATTACTGTTTTAAAAAGAAAAATTTACTTAAATAGCACTAGAACATAATGACTTTTCCTAAAAATAAAAGAAAACTTAAAAGAATGATATAACGTAAAGATTTAAAACCATGTGTTTTTTCATGTGAACATAATAAAAAAGGAAAGAAGCGAGAAAAATGATGGAAGGAACGCATAAGGAAAGGTTTACGATTACATAAGGAAAGGTTTACGATTATTAAATCTTATTATAATATTATATTTATAATAATTATAAAATGGCCAGAAGGTAAGTTAATAGTTGTGAAGTTAAAATGGTAAGTAGCTGAAATTGTGAAATTATAATTATTAAAAAAGGTATAAATATAATAATTAACGTATTGAAAATTAGAACTTATTAAAAAAGGTAAGTTAATAATTGTAGTAGCCAAAATTGTAGTAATATTTATTATAATTATTATATTTATAATAATTATAAAATGGCCAAAAGGTAAGTAAATAATTGTGATGTTAAAATGGTAAGTGGTTGAAATTGTGGATTTATAATTATTTAAAAAGGTATAAATATAATAATAGCTATTATTTTTATAATAATTAATTAATGTATTGTAAGTGTGAAGTTAATATAGCTATTATTTTTATAATAATTAATGTGAGTAATATAAAATGGTAAGCGTGACGTTAATATAATTATTATATATATAATAATTAACGTATTGAAAATTGGAAATAATTAAAAAAGGTAAGTTATAAACTTGCAATCGCATTCCAAAAATTATTTTAACCTTAGTTACATAATATACGATTATTAATTGGTTGCAATAAAACTTATGACTAACCTTTGCAGACTTTAATACCATTTTTATTCATTGATAGTAAAATTGGTAGCCTTCAATTATATTAATAAAAATAAATAATTAACGTGAGTAATATAAAATGGTAAGCCATCGGAAGTTAATATAATATTATATTTATAATAATTACCATATTAAAAAATGTAAGTTATACAAATCCAAAGTGTATGTTTTTAATATAGGTAAGTTATACAAATGCAAAGAGTAAGTTTTTGAAAATTGGAAATAATTAAAAAAGGTAAGTTATACAATTATACACCCAGTTTCGAAAAAAAATAATTATGGTAAGAATAATTACACCCAATTTCGAAAAAAGTTAACTCTTCTTATTATAATTATAATTATAATTATAATAGCCTATAGCCTATTACAATTAAATATACTATAAATATCCCCACAAATTGTACAATAATGTAGTCTATAAAGAAGTCTTTCGAATTTTGTAAAACAATGATGTTTTTAACCTTAAAATAATATAATCTCTATATTTTATTGCATCTCATTTTTATCATTGAAAAATAATTTGAATTTGAATTTAATAACATAAAAATGACCCGTGCAACGCACGGGTGTGATACTAAAGATGTTTTTAGTTTCCCTAATTAAAATAGATGATTTTTGTTTTTGGTACCTCTATTTTTTGTTTAAATGATCCCTACAAAATATTTTATTTAGAAAATGATCCTTAAATGTAATTAAGGAATATAATTTGTTGAGATAGCACACATATTTCATACTCCCTCCGCCCTAGAAAACTTTTCTCTTTTTTTATCCGTTCCAAAAAACACTTCTTATTTCAATTAAAAAGTCACTTTTACTCCTTACTTTTTCATACCCTACCTATCACATCATTCCATTTTACTAATAATCTACCCATAAAATCTCACTTTTACCCATCACATCAAACGACTTTTTAGAACTTCAGAACCAAAATACACTTCTCTTAAATCTCTTAAAAATAAAAAAAACTCCCCTGTTTTTAGGACCTGAAGGAGTATTCAACATCCTAGTATTATATTTTGTAGATTTTAGACATTTTATGTGAGGTAGAAGTGCGTTAAGGTGTGTGCAAAAAAAATTAGGCGGAACAATTTTGTAAAACGGATGGAGTATAATTTAGGACATGAAAAATTGTGTCAAAGGTAATTAGAAATGAAAAACTAAAATTTGAATATGGAGTAAATGTGCTATCTCAACTAATTAGAAGTGCGCTCTAATTAAGTTTAATGCTATTTTCAAAATAAAAAATTTTGTATGAACAAAAAGAATTTATAGCGACCAAAAAAAATTCTTCTATTCTACAGCGAGATAAGACGTATTTAACCCAATTATTTTTATCCAAATCTATTTAATTATTGTTCAAACCAACTTATTAATACTCCCTTCGGTCCTAAAAACATGAGATGTTTTGATTTTGAAAAGATTTAAGTAGAGTGTATTTTGGTATTAAATTTCTAAAAATGTCCTTCGATGTGATGGGTAAACATAGACTTGATTGATAAATTATTAGTAAAAAGGTATGATGAGACATGTAGGGTATCAAAAAGTAAGGGGCAAAAGTGACTTTTTAATAGAAATAAGAAATGTTTTTGGGACGAATGAAAAAAGAAACATCCCATGTTTTTAGGACTGGAGGGGTACAATTTATGTACTCTCCTAGTCCCACGAAATAATTTACAATTCTTACTCCTTGCATTCAAAATTAATCATCTCACTTTCACTTTTTTATTCAATTAGTTCCAAAAATATTTCCCCACTTCTTACTTTTCTAATGAAGTAATGCGGGAAGTCAAACTAAGACAATAATTCAATACGGAGTAATTCAAATACTCGAATTTTTCCAGCTTTTTTCGTTAGTTTAATTTCATTATTTATTTATTAAAACAAAATAGTTATGCCACTTTTTGTTTTTTAAACCATTTTGATATAGTCTTTTAAATAGGGAGTCAATGAATTTTATTACGGAGTATATTGCTTTATCCTGCCTCAATTTTGAAATAAATTGAACAAAAAATAAGGTAAGAATAGTAACACGGCGTAAACTGCAATGTGACCTCTTTTTAGAATGAGGGAGTGGTCTTGTTTTGGAACATGATTTTTGTTAGTGTTTGCTTTTTTGACACTCCCTCCGTTTGGTAAAAGAAAGTGTTACTCTTTTGACTTTGTGTAAAAATAATGAAGTATTAAATTTTAGTTGACTTCTAATTTTGCTCTTGATGTGATAGGTAAAAGTAAGATGTGATGGATAGATTATTATATATATATATATATATATATATATATATATATATATATATATAAAGGATAAATAATTATTGTTTATTCATATTAGTACTTATCCGTATATTTAACCATTAGCTTTAGAATAGGTCTTGAGAATAGGATCGTGCAGTTGTGTGTAGCTATCCAATACTTTTGTTCTGTATAAATTCATGTACACTGCTTTATGGAATTAAGTGAATGAAATATATTTCCTTTATGGTATCGGAGCCTCTCCTTTAAACAGAATTTTTTTTCTATAGGCTTCTCTGCGTTTCTTTTCGGTCACAAACCGATGACTTCTGCAGAATCTGTCTCCCCCTTCATTCGCATGTCTATTGCTAAGCACTTCCCGATCAAGCTGACCACGACCAACTATCTTGTTTGGCGTCGTCAGGTCCAGACTACTCTTGTCGGCTTGGACCTTATTGGCTATGTCGATGGATCCGTTAAAGCTCCATCACCGTTCCTAGACGTTGCGCACAAGCAGCCCAACCCTGCGTACACTTGCTGGTACCGTCAGGATGCTATTCTTCTCAGCGCTCTTCTTGGCAGTTGCACAGATGTTGTCCAACCTTTGATCTCTCTGGCGGAAACTTCAACGGATGCGTGCTCTCGGTTGGCTGCAAGTCTTGCCAGCATGTCTCGTGGGCGTATTATTTCGCTAAAATCTCAGTTGGCGAAAAATCCCCGCGGAAATCGTACCATTGAAACTTTTATTACGGACATGACGAGAATTGCGTCCGACCTTGCTTTAGCTGGTAGCCCCGTCACTGATCAAGATCTCGCAGTTCATATTATGTCTCAGCTTGGTGATGATTACTCTTCCATTTACCAATCGTTGCGGGGGAGGAATGACAATTTCTCCATTGATGAGCTCTCCACAATTCTAATGGATTGTGAACGTGAGCTTCAGACCAGATCTGCTGCCTCCTCTGACCTTGTTGCAATAGCAAACCATGCACAAAAAATGCACGGTAATGATTATCGTGGAGGTACCTTTGGTCGTGGCGGCCAATTTGGTGCTTCTCTCGGTGTCATGCGTGGACGTGGTTCCACCAATTCTAATCGTGGTGGCCGGCATTGTCAGTTTTGTGATTATTCGGGTCAGGATACCAAGTTCTGCCGTAAGCTTCAACGCTTTTTAAAGGATCATCATGTCTCCGTTGGCTTTGGCTCGCCCGCTACTCCAACGGCTAACATGACAGTCTCACCCGGTGGTGGCGGCTCGTGTGACTCTCAGTGGATTGTTGATAGTGGCGCTTCTCATCATGTTGCGAGTGATCCGTCCTCGCTCAGTACTCTCATGGATTATGGCGGCCCGGATGAAGTTCGTTTGGGTAACGGTAAGAATTTAACAATTTCTCACATTGGTCGATCTACCCTGCCTACCCACATCGGAAATCCAAGAGTAAAATAATCGGTATATAAGCTCTAGAGTTGAACTAACTAATCGATTGGATTCAATCTTTTAATACGGTTCAACCCAAGTGTCTTATTACCAAATCTAGTAATCCTTACCCATCCTAAATTCTATCATTGTATCGGAGCCAGTTTTAGCCCACCTCGTTTGTCAAGGTGTCCGTCTAGACGTTCATTCCTAGCGGCCCGTTAGTCTTTAGCCCAGTTGTCCGTATGGAGGCTGTACCCAACGGCCTGTGGCCTGTTTAACACGATTGCTCGTCTGGAAGTCCATACCCAGCGGCTCGTGGTCCTTTAGGTGTTGGCGCTCATAAAAAAAAGTCAAGGGAATGGGAGTTCATTTGCAAGTGGTCAACCGGTTAGATTCAAAATGGCCCGGTTGTCCACTTGAGGGGGAGTGTTAGAGTACATCCCACATCGGAAATCCAAGAGTAAAATAATCGGTATATAAGCTCTAGAGTTGAACTAACTAAATTGGCCGCCACGACCAAAGGTACCTCCACGATAATCATTACCGTGCATTTTTTGTGCATGGTTTGCTATTGCAACAAGGTCAGAGGAGGCAGCAGATCTGGTCTGATGCTCACGTTCACAATCCATTAGAATTGTGGAGAGCTCATCAATGGAGAAATTGTCATTCCTCCCCCGCAACGATTGGTAAATGGAAGAGTAATCATCACCTTTGGTCGTTGCGGCCGATTTACCAATCGTTGCGGGGGAGGAATGACAATTTCTCCATTGATGAGCTCTCCAAAATTCTAATGGATTGTGAACGTGAGCTTCAGACCAGATCTGCTGGGAGGAGACTGGAACAACGTTATCGTTTGGTACGTGTTTTTTACGTGCCATTACTAATAGCACCTCCATGGAATGGTCGTTGCGGGGGAGGAATGACAATTTCTCCATTGATGAGCTCTCCACAATTCTAATGGATTGTGAACGTGAGCTTCAGACCAGATCTGCTGCCTCCTCTGACCTTGTTGCAATAGCAAACCATGCACAAAAAATGCACGGTAATGATTATCGTGGAGGTACCTTGTTAGGACATGTATTTTATGTGTAATAGCAACATTCATTGCATTGAGCTAGTTAGGTTGGACTCCTCGTGTGTATCACCGAGGGAGTCTTCGTTTTTATCAACGATGTATATTTATATTGTTTTGTATCAATGAAACAAACGCATTCAACGTCCTATAGTTTCTACATGGTATCGGAGCATCTTTCTTGGGATTTTCCCTAAACCTAGTTTTGTTCGTCCGTGTTCCGGTCGGTGGTTATTGTCTCTGTTGTGCGTCTCCGTCCAAGACGCCGGCCTAAGTCGCGATCATCCGTCCTTGTGCGGTCGCGGTTCTCTGTCCCAGACATCGGGTCGCCAAAATCTTCGTCCGTCTATAGTGCTGAACAAATCTTCATCCGTCCCATCCGTCCAGGTCAGCCGACACAATTCCGTCCCAACCGTCCAGATCCGTCAAAATTCAAATTGCCGAAGTTCACCGTCCTTGGCGAAGCCTAACTGAAAGGAGGAGAACTTCAATTATTAAAGTGGAGATCCAAATCTTAAGGGATAATTTCAAGGAGGCATAATTTTGATCATCAATTCAGCCACCATTTAGCCGTACAGGGGGGAGGTTCTCAATTCCAAATTAGCAACTTTCACCCATATTTTGCTTCCACATATGCCATGTCGTCTAATACAGTTCGTGATAATCAATATGGTGGTATGCATTTTCATTCTTGTGAGTGGTTGATTGATAGTGGTGCTTCCCATCATATGACAGGAATCATGTTTCATTTATCTAATATTGAGGATGTTTCTCCTAAACCTATATGTCTCCCTGATGGGTCTCGTGTTCAAGCTGTCAAACAAGGGAGTGTGCATTTATCATCTAGTTTGGTATTACGTAATGTGTTATATGTACCAAACTTACAGTGCCACTTGATTTCTGTTGCTTGTTTAATTCGTGACGTTACTTGTTGTGTAACTTTTAATGATCATCGTTGTGTAATACAAGACCATTTGTCGAAGATTGTGATTGGACAGGGTGATTTGCGAAACGGCGTGTATGTCTTTGCTTCCTCTCCAGTGTCAGCCCTCGTAGCAAATATCGATCCTCTTGTTCTTCATAAACGGTTAGGACACCCATCCGTGGATGTACTTCCTTTCTTAGGTACTAATAAAACACAATCTGTTGTCAAAAAATTACAGACTTGTGAAATTTGTTTCTTATCTAAACAAACTCGTTCACCATTTCCTTCTAGTGATAATAAAGTTGATGCTATTTTCGATTTAATTCATTGTGATCTGTGGGGACCTTATTCACCTTGCATATCTTCTGGGGCTCATTATTTTCTGACTATTGTTGATGATTTTTCCCGAGCTGTTTGGGTGTATCTCATTAAATCTAAAAGTGAAGTCACTTCCTGTTTAAAGCATTGTTTTACGATGATCCACACCCAATACTCTAAAACTATTAAAATAGTCCGTTCTGACAATGGTACAGAGTTTTTGAATTCCTCTTTGTGTCAATATTATGATAGTCTGGGTGTGTGCATACAAACATCGTGTGTTGGTACTCCTCAGCAGAATGGACGGGCAGAGCGTAAACATCGTCACATATTAAATGTTGCTCGTTCACTCATGTTTCAAGCGTCTCTTCCACTTGAGTTTTGGGGGGAGTGTGTCAAAACAGCAGTTTATTTAATTAATCGTACTCCCACGAAAATTCTTGGGGGTAAGTCTCCTCTTGAAATCCTTTCTTCCAAGCCTCAGGATCTCAGTCATCTTCGTGTCTTTGGGTGTCTCTGTTTTGTTCATCCTATTCCCAAACCCAAAAATAAATTTTTTCCAAGGAGTGTCAAATGTATGTTTGTTGGATACCCTTATGGTACCAAAGGCTGGCGAGTTTACAATCTCGAAACACACCAATTTTTCCACACGCGGGATCTTTCGTTTGATGAGTCCATTTTTCCTTTTGCTACCCCTACTCCGTCAGCGACCTCAGAACCTATCCTCACACCGTCATCGGAGGATTTTCCCATTCCCGTACCCAACACCCCCATATCCCCATCCACATCTCAGTTACCGTCCCCATCCTCTTTACCTATTTCGACCGATTCTCCTGCTTCTTCTTCAGACGACGCCAACCCACGTCATCCACGGTGGAGACCACTTCTCCACCGGCAGTAGTTCCTTCTCTTCCACCGCGTACGCGTCGTCGTCCAGCTCATCTTAATGACTATGTTCTCAATTCCGCAAAGACCGTCTCTCCGATTCCAGTCTCCTTAGGTTCGTCACAATCGGGTACTCGGTTCCCTATTACTAACTTTGTTCGTTATAATAAGTTGCATGAATGGTACAAAGGTTTTCTTGGAGCAATTGATGCCACCTCGAAACCACGTAATTTTTGTGAGGCTATTCAGTTTGCTACGTGGCGCGAAGCTATGGCTGCTGAGTATCTAGCTTTGGAGCGTAATCACACTTGGGATATTGTTGATCTTCCTCCTAATCGTCGGGCCCTTGGTTGTCAATGGGTGTACAGGACTAAGTATCATTCTGATGGTACTAAGGAACGTGATAAGGCTCGTTTTGTTGTTTTGGGTAACCATCAAGAGCCTGGGGTTGATTATACTGATACATTTGCTCCTGTTGCAAAGTTAGCCACTGTTCGTGTCTTGTTATCTGTTGCAGTTGCTCGGGGTTGGCAGGTTGATCAGTTGGATGTCAATAATGCTTTTTTGCATGGGGATTTACATGATGAGATGTATATGAAAATTCCTCCAGGTTATACCCAGTTATTTCCCGGGAAGGTTTGTCGTCTTCGTAAATCCTTATATGGGCTCTGTCAATCTCCTCGTAATTGGTTCACTAAACTCAGTATTGCTCTATGGCGTTATTGTTAGACAAAAGTGCAACTCTAGAGGGGGGGGTGAATAGAGTTGTTTTCAAGAATGTACGTTTTTCGTAAAAATTATCGCAGGAAAAAGTAAGGAGAGTAAGGGAAAGAAGAACACCGGGATTTATACTGGTTCACCACCTCGTGGCTAGTCCAGTCCTCCGAGAGACTCTCTCGAAAGTCCTACTAATCTTCAAGCTTCAACGGGTGCTTGAAAAACCGGTACAACTTGAGAACTTGAATCACACAAGCCTCACTTTCTTACAACAACAAGACTTGAGTCACACAAGTCTTAAGAACAACACTCAAATGAAATTGAGTTTACAACACAAGAATGAAAGCTCACACAATTGAGCAAAGTAGTGTTGAAAGATTTAAGCTCTATGGATGACAACTTCTATAGCACTCAAAGAAAAAATATTTCTAACTCTCAAAAATAATATTT
>OOIL02002721.1:289397-303345 GCA_900332095.2 Cuscuta campestris | reverse complement strand
CTTAGTTATCAAATGTTATTTGTTTCATATTTCATTCTTCTCTATTTAGTTGTGTGAGTATGGAGTCTGTTCCTGCTCGCCTCTAATATTTTGTATTCTTTCTTTATTTACTTAATAAAATGCATTTTATTTATATAAAAAACATGAAAAAGAATCAAAATAGGACCTTCATATTTTTAAGGGTGGAGACCGTGGAGTTCCGTTGACACTGGATTCCAGTGTCAATGGATGACACTCGCCCATTCTGAGGCAGTTCCCGTACTCCCGTTACAAAGTTGATAGTTCCAACCCCACTAACCACCCCCGAAACCCCCCATCCCAGCCTCACTCCTGCCCCCCACCCCAGCCCCCCTAAGCAACCTCCAAATGTGTGGCTATTATGCATTGTATAATAACCACACATTTGGATGGGCTTGGGGGGGGGGGGGGGCTGGGGTGCAGGGATGTGGCTGGTGTTGGGGTTTGGGGGGATTGTTAGGGGGTAGGAAGTATCAATTTTACAAATGGAACACCAGAAGTGCCTCAAATGACAGTGACACCGGAGTGTCACAGTACTCTGGTGTCACTAGAGTCTCACCGTATTTTTTAATCTCTATATATACAATGGTGTGAGGAGGATTTCTACAGTGTTCCCGCCAAAAATTGATGGGCCGGTTCTCTGGTATTGGGCTGCTGTCCCTGGACCGAAAACTAATCCTGCAAAATTTCTTGAGCTGCTGCCCCTGGGCCGAAAGGTACTGTGCAAAATTTCTTGAAACATGTGAGCAACTTTCTAGGGAAGAGGCCGGTTGCATGCTTTACACTCCTAAAATGATTATTTTTCTTGGTAACTTAAACTCTTTTTTTCAATATATCAATTCAAACAAAATCAATACCTTTATGTCTCTTCTAAATTAAATTAATAGATTTTAGAAATCTTTAAAGAAGGAGGGTATTTAATGCATATGAGATAGTATTTATACCCCTTCACCTTGCACAGTCTAAGCACTTCATTTGCACGGTCTAAAGTGTAAGGATGTCCAAAACAACACAAAGTGTGATGTGGAATTCCCTTGACAAAATTGATCATACTCGCACCGCATGGATCCTAAAGTTGCGCACTATACGTGTTTACCACGTTCTGGCTTGGGCAAAGGGAGACGATTCCATGGAAGTCATCTTCCATGACGAACATGTATTTTTTTTCTTTCCAATTCTATTTTGAAATATTCACGTACTTCTAATCATCGGTTCTAATTATTTTCATTTCATTAATTCTTATCATTTCTTATAGGGTACAAGGATTCATGCTCATATTAAAAGACCGAAAAGAAGAAATATGAAAACCAAATAGATAAATTTTTGATTCAAAATATGAACTTCTTAATAATGTAAACTACAACAGTTTTAAACTAAGATAAATAGAGTAGTGAATAAAGCATTTGAATCACATAAATAATCTAACTCTTAATGACCTGAATCTATACAAAGGGTTTTGTTTCAAGAAGCTTTTTCAAAGCATTGTTTTATTCAGTATGGCTTTATTTTGGAGGCTTATGTATTTAAAAAGTGAATACATGTGTTCATGCACAGGAACTCTATGAAAACTGATTTGAAGCAATGGGAAGGCTTTCAAAAAGTTCCAGAATCACATCCAAACAAAGGTATGAGATGTGATGAAAAAACTTCTTTTGGGTGGGCTCACTACTTTATACTATACTATACACCACATTAAATCATTTCAAGGATTTTATAAAACATGACTTTGTTTCCCTGAATCAAAAAATATTAATTTCACTACACAATATTTTTCTAAATCAAAAAATACCCCTGGCTTTGTTTCTTGCTGATTTTTGAGCCAGATTCAAATATATCACACTCTACACTCATTACAGGCTAAACATTCATGCAAATAAGTTAATCAATACATACATACATACCTACATATATATATATATATATATATATATATATATATATATATATATTAAATATTACGTGTAGAGTGTTGTGATTTTGTTAAACTCTTCGCAACACACAAACCTACAGAATTAGTTCTTATATGTGCAATTGAACATGTAAATAGAGGTTCAATAGCTATGTTAATTTTTTAATGTATACTCCCTTTTATCACATCACACTAAGCATATTAAGGTATATTCAAGTATTTTGAAAGCAAATAATTTTGTAAATATATACTGTATTAAAGAGAAAAATACAATCATAACTTATACAGCACATGATATTTTTAAATTACATAGTAAAATTTATCCCTAAAATATTTTGAGGAAATAAAATTGGTATAATCTTTATATTTGAACTAGGAAAATCATCATCAAACAACATCAACAAAACCAGCTCCGTATTATTGGAACTAAAAAAAATTCTACTACGCGTTGCACATATTTTATGAAGATATAGTTTCTTGAAAATTTTACAGTGGAAAAAAGTTACTAAAAATTTCGGAAACCCTATTTATATAAAATTAATTGAATATATTATATACCTATTATGTATCTGCTTGAAATTTTTGACATGCATCTATCTATTAAATTGAAAACATTTTCTTTCATTATTGAAAATAAAAAAAATCATCGGATCTGTGATAAAAGAGGAGTATTTACATAAAAAACAAAATATATGAAGAAGTATACCAGATTGATCATTTCAGCCACTTCGAGATCTCTCTACCATACATTGATCCATCTCACGCTTTCTCTCGTTGTTTCTCTCTCTCTCTCTCTAATCGGCGTTCCAACCGATTTCAAATGAAATCGGTGATGTTGATAAGGTACAGAAAGGGATAGGCTGAAACGGAACCACGTATACCTAACCGGGTACAAAAATAAATGGGAAGGGTTTTTAGTAACTTAGACATTGGGCTATTTTTGTACGGGCTGGGCTTATAACTAATTAAATGGTTGGAATTTATTTTATATTTTAGGCCCATCTTCCGTTTTAAACAAGTTAAAAAAATTTGATTATTCAATTTTTGTAAAAAAATTTTTTAAATACCTTTAAATTAGTGTATTTATTCCCCAATTAAAGCAGGAATTGGAAGTTTTGTGGGTCCATGTTAGAAGTGCTCCAGTAATCGAGACTCTAATTGATCCAGCAATTTATTCAGCAATTTTATCGTACCCGTGATTGATCCATGTTCAATTTGTCTATATATTTTGCATAGAAAATGGAAGTTTGAATGCGATGACAATTAACAAAAGTCAAGGCCAATCTTTGTCACATGTTGGATTGTTATTGAAGAAATCCGTATTCAGTCATAGTCAACTTTATGTGGTAGTTTCACGTGTCACAAGTCGCCAAGGGTTGAAGATCTTGATTTGCAATAAAGACCTTCCTACATGTAACCAAATTACGAATGTAATTTATAAAGAAGTATTCCAAAACTTATAACACTCTCAAACCTCCCCCACTTTTCATATCTACTTATTTATGTAATTCTTTAGATTTTGTAAGATTTTTTTATTCAAAACATGGAGTACTTATGTGTCAGTTAATAGCTCGTGCATCGCACAGGTACGAGTCTAGTATCGAAACAGAAGTATAATGTCAATATAAGTACAAAAAAATATAATGAGATTTTACTATATAATGTCATAATGTTACAGTGTAGATACAAGTATAAAATTTTAATTTGAGGATAAATGCTATTTTTACTCATATTTGAGATATTTTTTTGAGCATGCTACATGTACTCCAAAATTTCCCCACCATTTGTACACCAAAGTTATGCACCTGCATTTTAATTATTTACACTGACACAAAATATTGGTGCGTTAACAAAAAATTCCACTGACACAAAGTGTAAGTGCGTTAACAAAAATTATCATTACACCAACACAAAATATTAATGCATTCTTGCGGTGTACAAAATGAAATACAAATCCTTGGAATACAAATAAATTTATTTATGTTTTTTATGGAGGCTTTAAAGTGTCCGGCACTCCGGCTCCGGTCTATATTGAGTGTTGGTGTATCATGAATTTTTCCTAATTCATTCATAATTACACTTTGAAAAAATGCTGGCCGAGCGAAGACTATCCCTCCCCTTTATTCTACCCTCACTTATGGGTTCACACTTCATCACTTCGATTCGTTTTTCACTCAATCTGGAACTCTCGCTTGTTTCCCTCTCTAACCTCTAAACATTTTAATTCCCCTGCTCAACTTCATATCGTGTATTGTAGGAAAAAAAACTTCATATTCAATTACAGAAGGATTAATCTATTTGACGCCCAACTTCCCTTTTTTTTCACATAGTATATTTTCTTCAAAATCTGGGAAGATGTCACCTTTTGTCTTGTTCATATTGATCTTCTGCAATTCTCTAGCTCTAGTGGGTTCTTTGAATGAAGAAGCGAAAGCACTTTTGTCCTTCAAGCAATCTATTTCAGAGGACCCAGAAGGGACACTAATTACCTGGAACAATTCCGATGAAAACCCTTGTTCATGGAACGGTATTTCTTGCAAAAATGGACGGGTTGTCTCTTTGAGCATTCCAAAGAAGAATCTATTTGGGATTCTCTCTCCCTCCCTCGGCTCACTCTCGGAGCTCAGACATCTGAATTTAAGGAGCAATAGGCTTTCTGGGAGCTTGCCATCCGGTCTCTTCAGAGCTTTACGATTGCAAGGTTTGGTTCTTTATGAAAATTCCTTGTCTGGGCCATTGCCTTCCGAGGTTGGGAGGCTTAATTACCTTCAAACTCTTCATGTTTCTCATAATTTTATGGATGGTTATTTGCCTGCAACTCTGATTCACTGTAGAAGGCTGAAGAACCTTGATTTGAGTGCGAACAATTTTAGTGGGATTTTGCCTGATGGTTTTGGGGCTAGCTTGGCTTCACTGGAAAACCTTAACCTTTCACACAACTTGTTTAGTGGGTTGATTCCTTGTGACTTGGGAAATTTGTCTAATCTGGAAGGAACACTTGATTTGTCTCATAATAGATTTAGGGGGGTGATCCCATCAAGCCTTGGCAACCTTCCTGAGAAGGTTTATATTGATCTCACTTACAACAATTTGAGTGGTCCAATTCCTCAAAATGGTGCTCTAATGAATAGAGGGCCAACTGCATTCCTTGAAAATCCAGGGCTCTGTGGCCCTCCATTGAAGAACCCATGTTCCTCAGACGGTGTGCATATTGCCCCTTCCTCTTACCCCCACGTGCCCAAAAGTTATCCCCCACAAGGCACATTTGGTAAGAGTGGGGGCCTTAGAGAAGGAGCAGTGGCTGCAATTATTGTCAGTGATGTGGTTGGGATTTGCCTTATTGGCCTGCTATTCTCATATTGCTACTCAAGAGTATGTGCTTGTGGGAGGAGACATGATGAAAGCGGACATAGTTTTGGAAAGAAAAGAAAGGAATTGCTTTGCTTCGGGATGCACGAATCAGAGACCTTGTCAGATCATGTAGAACAATGTGATCTTGTCCCGCTGGACAACGAAGTGAGATTTGATCTAGATGAGCTTCTCAAGGCATCTGCATTTGTGCTTGGTAAGAGTGGCATTGGAATCGTCTATAAAGTTGTGCTGGAAGGTGGTCTGAACTTGGCTGTGAGAAGACTCGGGGAAGGTGGCTCGCAGAGATTTAAGGAGTTTCAGACAGAAGTTGAAGCAGTTGGAAAGCTAAGGCATCCAAATATTGTTACACTTAGAGCCTATTATTGGTCGGCAGATGAGAAGCTACTGATATACGAATTTGTTCCAAATGGAAGCCTTTCCACCGCAATTCATGGTAAGTCTCATACCCTACAGTAGTAAAGTTAGTCGCAACTATTGCTTCATACCTTGGTAATTTCCACTTGCCCATAATTGTGTTTAGGTTGCGTTTCTCCTGACAGGTTGTCTTGTTTCTGTTTATCGATTCAGGAAAATCTGGAGTCACATCCTTTCAGCCTCTTTCATGGTCCATGCGGTTGGGAGTAATGAAGGGAACTGCTAAGGGAATGGTTTATTTGCACGAGTTTAGCCCTAAAAAATATGTCCATGGTGATTTGAAACCATCAAATATTTTGCTGGGACACGATATGGAACCTAAGATCTCTGACTTTGGACTTGGGCGCATCGCAAATATAGCTGGAGGCTCCACGACACTGCTATCCAACCGAATGGCCTCCGGGAGACAGCAGCAACCACAGCCCATCAGTGGATCATCAGAATTGGCATCTGTTATTTCAACTGGATCTTTAGGATCTCCTTATCAAGCTCCCGAGGCATTCAGGGTAATGAAGCCATCTCAAAAGTGGGACGTGTACTCTTATGGAGTAATCCTATTGGAAATGCTAACTGGGAGATCATCATTAGTGCAAACTGGGTCTTCTGAAACGGATATTGTTAACTGGATTCACATCTGTATTGAAGAGAAGAAGCCTCTGTCAGACGTTTTGGACCAATATCTAGCCGAAGATGTTGATAAAGAAGATGAAATGATTGCTGTTCTAAAGATTGCCATGTCCTGCCTTCACACCAACCCAGAAAGGAGACCTTCAATGAGGCATGTCTTGGAAACACTGGAAAGATTGCCTGCTACCAGCGTTTTTTAACCTCCTCCTTTCATTCGTTTGTTGGGTTGTGCTCAATTAAATTGCGTGTTCAAGGACGGCACCGAAACGACAAGTTGAATTGCATCACCCGAAAACCGTTTCCTGTGAAAAATCTATGGGGCGGTGCACAACAGAATTGAATGCAACACATTAATTAACCATGAAATTTTCATTTTGCTTGACAAAATGGTGTTTGGTTGGTCTGTCTGGTTGTAATTCAGTTAGCCGGGACGGTTTTAGTTGTTTTGGTAAATTAAATGAGGTTGCATATCGATGTATTGTAGCAGTATCTGTTTGCTCATTTAGATTTTTCTACTTCGTTTATTCCTCTCTGTTGATATATTGCCTTAAATTACAAGTACATATGTCATGCTGTTGGAGATGAATTCTGCAATGGAACATCTCTCAGTCACGTTGTGAATTCGGATAATACTTCATATTCTGTTTACTACGGAGTATATAAAAGAAAAGGGAATTCGAACAGTACATGGACTCTAGTTTTTTTTGAGATCTACATTTAGTCAAAAAACAAAACAAATCTTTATCCTAACGGGCTTTGCTGTTTATAATGTGACTTTAGACTTCTTGCGTACAGAAACACCGTAAGAGCTTTGAATATATTCCACCGAATAATTTACCTTTAGTCAAGGCTTTGTTTTAATGACATTACATTTAGAAGAAAAAAGGACGCCTCGGACCAGCTATAAATGATTGAATTAGAAAATTATTTCTTAAAAAAGTTACTACTCCGTATAATAATTTTTTTGAATTAGATCACTTTCTCATGTTGACACGATAACAAAAAAAATCCATCCTCATCCCGTGACATAGAATCACTGGCTTTTTAAATATCACTTTCGCTTAAAAAATCATATCATCACGCGACATAGAAGCGCATGCTTTTTGGCACTCACCCAAAAATAAGTCTCATCATCTCACATAGAACAAGTTGCTTTTTGACTTAAAATTTTCACTAGAAAATTCAATCTTACCAAAGTGTGTCATTTTTTATTTTAATAGAACATTTAAATCGCCTGTTATGGTGGAAAAAAACTCAAATGCACATACTCCCTCCGTCCGAATTTAAATCGTCTGTTTTGACTTTTGGGCATATTTAAGTAAAATAAAAATTAGAATTGATTTTTCGAAATTGACATTACTTTTTAGGAGGGGTGATGATGAATGAGAAGATAAAGTGAAGAAGGGTGACTTATTTTAGGAGTAGTTTAGATTTTTTATTTTTAAAAGTTTACGAAAACAACTAACAGGCAACTTATTTTGGGACGGAGAAAAAAGGCAAACAGGCAATTTAAAATGGGACAGAGGAAGTACTAAATTATTCTAATACTTGAAGGATTCAAAATAAAGATTCAAACATAAATCAATCAATGGAAAAAATTATGGGGAAAAGGGAATATTACACAGTAAACTTCCCCAAGATGTTCTCCACAAAGTTGTTCACAAAATGATTGTTCAAAACAAAATCCAGTATCCAAGCAACCTGGTCAAATCATAAGTAAAAGTGTGATAAAATAATTGGAAGATCAGAATCAAGGTGGGATTGGGGGCATCGATGCGGCATGTGATGTGTATCAAGAGTCAAGGTATGCCCGATCGTCGATTGCTGAACTGGTGTCTGAATCGGAGTACCAAAGAGAATTCAGTTTCCCGGGAAACAACCTCAACCAAGTATTCAACAGAAGTACTTGGTCTCCTTCAAGGAACACTTTGGATTGTTTGATGTGCACATCTTGATATCTCTTGACAAGCTCCTTGTATAACATATTATTGTGGAAAGTCATTGCTCTCCATTCCTCCAATTGGACCAATTGGTAGAATCTTTCCCTTCCAGCAGTAGATGCATCTAGACACACATTTCTGAGTGCCCTCAATGCTTTGTGTTCAATCTCGATGGGCAGATGACAAGATTTCCCATAAATGAGATGGATAGTTGAGATGGAAGTTTTATAAGCAGTTCAGAAGCCCCATAATGCATTATCAAGTTTCAAGCTCAAGTCCTTCCGATTTTTCGCAACAGTCTTCTCCAGAATTGCCTTATGATCCCTATTCGTGTTCTTCACTTGGCCTTGAGTCTGGGATAATAAGCAACACCCCCTCTATGTTGAACTCTGTATCTTTGCAATGTTTTGGCCAAGGGAACATTTCTGAAGTGTGTCCCTCTATCACTGATCAACACTTGAGGTACTCCATAACCTCGCAAACAACTTCTTCAAGAAATGCACCACCGTGTAGACATAATCTTTTTGACAAGCTTGGGTTTCGGCCCACTTTGAGACGTATTCAACCGCCACCTGAATGTATTTATTTCCATATGAGATCGGGAATGCTCTAACAAAATCAATACCCTAAACATCAAATACCTCACAAGGAAGTATATAATGTTGTGGCATTTCATCTCGACGAGTGATGTTACTTGTTCGTTGGGATTCCTCACAATTGGTCACAAATAAATGGGTGTCTCGAAAGATGGTGGGCAAAAAGAACCCACTGTCTAGCACCTTTTGTGTAGTTCTTCTCCCAGAGTAATGGCCACCAATTGGCTTAGGATGACAGTGCTTCAGTATCTCCATTCCCTCTTCTTCACTCACACATTGCCTCACCACCCCGTCTGTGCAGATTTAGAACATGTAGGGGTCTTGCCAAAAGTAGTGCTTTGCTTCTGGTTTGAGTTTTCATTTGAGATGAGACGAGAGCATGGTAGGCTCGAAATTGTCAGCTAGATAGTTGGATATATTAGCATACCATATTGGTGCCTTCTCATTCATTGTTAGTATGTTCTCAAACGGGAAAGCTTCATCCACTTTGCATTCACCAAATTGTTAGGCCACCTCTATTTCAAGACAAGAGAGGTGGTTGGCCGCTTGATTCGCAGACCCTTTGGTCCTTCACCCGTATATTGAATTCCTTCAAAAGCAGTATGCAGCGTAACAGTCTAGGCTTATCCGACCTTAATCGCCAATAGCGCAACCTTATCCGACCTTAATTGCCATCGCGCTTGTGTTGTTCGAGAGCAAAGGATTCACCGATTCGCCGAGAGCCTTTGCTGTCAGTCCTAGCCATCGCCAATTCGCCGAGAGCCTTCTCTGTCAGTCCCACTGCCCAGCGCCGACTACCCAGCTCCGACTGCCCAGTCGCCAATTCATAGCCTTCGCCGTCAGTCCCACGCCATGGAAGGTACTGTTCACTCGAAGTTTTATCTCTCTGATTCTATTGAATCCGTACACTTTTGATGGCTAATCTTGCGATATGTTGACCGGTTTGCGATACCCCTCCTTCTTTTAAAGCTTGATTTCAATTTCATTTGAATTCCCTCATGATTTGAGGATTTTTGGGATTCGTATGTACTGGATTTGGAATCCGATTTTGTCAATTTTGTTGGAATTTTTTGGCATTTTTAATAGGCATTAAATGGACCAACTTGGGTATATTTTTCAATAGGTCCACTAACGGTTTTTACCGTTAATTAATGGACGTGTGTTCTCTTAAATGAGATAAATGTTTTGACAATTTATACGCCAAAAATGGTAGAGGGTGAATGAAAAATTGATTCTCAGAGTTAACCCGTTATTAAAAGAATATGGTAAGGATTGCAATTTTGCAATTTTTCTGAACCAATCTTCTTTTATTAATTTTACGTATTGTTTAAAATTAGTCCATTTTTACGGAGTTAACTAGCCATTAATCTCCAATTATTCGGGACAAATTTTAAACGGAGCGTAGCGTAACAGACGTGTTAATGGCTAATTAATCACCATTAACACACCATTAGTGTGCCACAAATGCTATGATTATTACTAAGCTTTTATTGTGTATAGGTTACACTTTTTAAAATAGCTTAGCTATAAAATCAAAGGCTCTCTTCTCTTTTCTTGAGTGTCTTACGTGAGAAAGAAAGAAAAAGAAAGGGAAAAACTTTCTTGTTTAATTTTTAGAGAGAGCTCTTGATTTTCTGGCCAAATTTTCCGGACATCCCATTTAAAGTTTTTGGTCGTCAAAGTTCCTATGTTGTTTTTGTTCGTTGGTGTTTGGTTGGTCCGTACAATCTCCACACACGATAGCGGTTTTATCCTGGGAGGAGAGTGCCCACGTTTTTCTGGTATGGTAGGCGGGCACTACTACCTTAAGGACAGCTCCGGCGACTCCGCTGTCCCTCCGTGGTGTTTTGTTGTCAAGTTTCGCTCATAAAGACCTCGTTGTATTCTGTCCTAGTGCATAATGTCCTCGCACCCCAGTGCATAATGTCCTCGCAGCTCTGTGCATAACGTCCTTGAATTGCTGTCCAGTGATTAAAGACCTCGCTGTCTAGTGCTTAATGTCCTCGTAGAACAAAGCTGATTGAAGATATAGAATTTATTTTCCAACTTTGTTTATTTTGTAATATTCTGAATAAATTATAAATTCAGAATTTTATTTAATTTTATTTTTCGAGGTCGTTCATCTTCCCCGTCCGTTGTAATCCGTACAAAAATTGTAACAAATTTTTGCTTGCTTTTTTTATTAACTTTGTTGTTGTGTTGGATTTGAGAGGTTGTTTATGGTGTTTTAACAACATTTATTTGAGGGATTGAAATTTGTGGAATGACCTACTGTTCATGACGATTATGAACTGTGTTCTTGCCTTCATACTGGTGTTCTTGCTCTATGAACTCAGTTACTGCCTGAGTGAGGCCATGCTATCATTTTTCCCTCATTTTTGTATAATCCGTGTGGGTGCCGTATGGACAGTGGCATGATTCCTATTGTCATTGCTGGTTGGGTTCCTTTTGTGTATCTTATGCTTGGGCGTATTCCTAGTGTGGTTTTGGGCTGTGCCTTGATGTTGGAACTGCTACCTGGATATAATGGCCTTTGAATTTTATAGCATTGTTTGTGATGTTGGAACACGGGTTTACGCCTATGTCGTACTAAGCCGTGTTCGTTTTATGACAGGTTTTGATAATGCCAAACCGCCGTGACAATAACAAGGTTAAACTGAGCAAAACTAAGGCGAAGGAACATGGCATGATGAGCTGAGAACCAAGAACCAAGAATCAAGAACGAAGACTTAGAATTGTATTGAGTCGGTTTTAATGTGATCAAGACCGGCACAAACATTCAAAACATGGCTCTCTAGGCTCATTTCATCAAAATATTTTTTTGCATATTCAAAATGATTTTCTTAAGTCTTAAACTTGCCTGAAAACACTTGGAGTTCGCCCAAACCAAAAACCAAGCCATCCGGCGTTCGGTTTTCAGAAATCGGCGTTCGGCTCTCAGTTTTCGGCATTGGTTTTTGGCGTCCCAACCAACCAAACGGTTTTCAACTTTTTATGAATGGTTTTTTGCTTCTGGGAATATTTAAATAGTTCTCCAACAAAAACGCTTCAAAAACCACCTTTTGTTTTTGGTCGTTTAGTGAAAACCATGCGAAACGGCGTAAACTTGGCTAGCCGTGGTTTTCAACTAAATGACGTGGTTTTCAAAATGTTTTACTTGATTTCTTAGAAAAATGCATTAAACAAACATTTTCAATACTTGGTTTTTATTTTGGAGAACTTACATTTTTGACATCGGCTAACGGCGTGACTAAACCAACCATGGGTCTGGCTAAACCAGCCCAACAGCGATGTTGAGGTAACCAACAGTGCTGTCTGGCTTGGGTACCTAAAAACATGGTTTGGCGTTAAGTCCTCCAACAGCGATGTTGGACATTAGACATCGCTGTTGAAGCCAAGGTTGGATTTCTAGAAACTTCTGGAACAGCGATGTAGGCTTCTCTACAGCGCTGTCCAACCTAAGCCAAAGATATTGTGCATTGGCAGAAAGTTTTTAGACAATGATGTTGACCCAGAAACAGCGCTGTCAGGCCAAACTTCCATCGTCAAAGGCAGACCTAAACAGCGATGTTCTAGTATGAAACATCGATGTAGAGACCTGACCGTTGGAAGGAATTTAAGGCTAAAACTTTCCTTGTTTGGAAGTCAACAGCCAAAACAGCGATGTAGGGATTTTAGACATCGCTGTTGGCATGACCGTTGCTTCCCATTTTTCAAAACGCAAGCCTAGAACAGCGATGTCCAAGCCTAGGACAGCGCTGTCTAGGTGAATTTCAACAGATCCAATTTTCATCAAATCCCACAAATTGTGCCAATCACCCCTTAAATACTTTGGTCCGTTGGAGCCTATTTTTCTACTATAAAATGGGGTGTTTGGGTCTGTTTTACACAATCACATTAATTCACAACTCCTACTCTTTCATTGCAAATCATTCTTCAATTATTCATAGCTTTTGAGAGCCATTTTTTGTGAAGCTTGTGTTGTGTTCTTGAGCGTTCTTAGTTTACTCATTATCAACTCTAAAAGAGAGTATTGTTCTTGAGTGTTTTAGTGTTCTTAAACACTTGACAAGAGAAGGTATTTCTCTTGTTGTTCGAAGGAAGGGATGTTTCCTTCGAAGGTTCGTTGAGGTTCGTGTGACTCGAATTCTCAAGTTGTACGGGTTTGTTAAGCACCGTTAAGCTTAACGAGGTAGTAGTGTAAGTCTTTTTGAGAGAACCTCAACGAACCTCAACGAATTTGATGCCGAGGACATCAAGAAGATTGAAAACTATGCAAAGGCCATCAATATGCTATATTGCGCGGTCAACCTCGTTGACTACCGAAAGATCTCCTGTTGCACAACCGCCAAGGAGATGTGGGACAAGCTTGAAGTGACGTACGAAGGTACTGATCAAGTTCGCGAAGCCAAGATCGATTTTCTCACCCAAGAGTACGAAATGTTCCGGATGAAAGAAGGTGAGAAAATTGATGACATGTTCGACCGTTTTTCAAAGATCATCAACGACCTTCATTTTCTCAAAAAGACTTACACCAACAAGGATCTCGTGAGAAAAATCCTGCGAAGCCTCACACCCGAATGGAGGTCAAAAGCCGATGCAATCTATGAATCCATTGGAGTCTCCAACGTCACCATCGACGGGCTAAGAGGTAACCTTAAAACCTATGAATCTACTATTCTAACCCCGTCTTTGGATGAACAAAAGAAAAAGGGGATAGCTCTCAAAGCCACCAAGGAACCGGTGGAAGAGGCTTTAAGCGATGACGACAATGAATTTGGGCTCGTCATCAAGAAGTTCCACAAGTTCATGAAGAAGGAATTTGAGCGGAAGGGAAGGAAGCACGACGGTCCTCCCAAGTGCTACGGCTGTGGCGAGATTGGACACATCAAGCCAAGGTGTCCAAAGGCCAAAAACGGCAAGGATAAGCGTGGCTTCAAGAAGCAAAGGGCCTACATCTCTTGGGGTGGCCATTCCGGAGACGAATCAACCGACCAAGAGGAGGACGAAGCTGCAAATCTCTGCCTCATGGCGCACGAAGATCAAAGCGACGACGTCCAAGAGGTATGTAA
>OOIL02002721.1:268574-289370 GCA_900332095.2 Cuscuta campestris | reverse complement strand
GGGGGGGGGCTGGGGTGCAGGGATGTGGCCGGTGTTGGGGTTTGGGGGGATTGTTAGGGGGTAGGAAGTATCAATTTTATAAATGGAACACCAGAAGTGCCTCAAATGGCAGTGACACCGGAGTGTCACCGTACTCTGGTGTCACTAGAGGCTCACCGTATTTTTTAATATCGAAACAGGAGTATAATGTCAATATAAGTACAAAAAAATATAATGAGATTTTACTATATAATGTCATAATGTTACAGTGTAGATACAAATATAAAATTTTAATTTGAGGATAAATGCTATTTTTACTCATATTTGAGATATTTTTTTGAGCATGCTACATGTACTCCAAAATTTTCCCACCATTTGTACACCAAAGTTATGCACCTGCATTTTAATTATTTACACTGACACAAAATGTTGGTGCGTTAACAAAAAATTCCACTGACACAAAGTATAAGTGCGTTAACAAAAATTATCATTACACCAACACAAAATATTAATGCATCCTTGCGGTGTATAAAATGAGATAAAAATCCTTAGAATACAAATAGCTTTATCTACGGAGTATGTTTTTTATGGAGGCTTTAAAGTGTCCTGCACTCCGGCTCCGGTCTATATTCAATGTTGGTGTATCATGAATTTTTCCTAATTCATTCATAATTACACTTTGAAAAAATGCTGGCCGAGCGTAGACTATCCCTCCCCTTTATTCTACCCTCACTTCTGGGTTCACACTTCATCACTTCGATTCGTTTTTCACTCAATCTGGAACTCTCGCTTGTTTCCCTCTCTAACCTCTAAACATTTTAATTCCCCTGCTCAACTTCATATCGTGTATTGTAGGAAAAAAAACTTCATATTCAATTACAGAAGGATTAATCTATTTGACGCCCAACTTCCCTTTTTTTTACATACTCAGTATATTTTCTTCAAAATCTGGGAAGATGTCACCTTTTGTCTTGTTCATATTGATCTTCTGCAATTCTCTAGCTCTAGTGGGTTCTTTGAATGAAGAAGCGAAAGCACTTTTGTCCTTCAAGCAATCTATTTCAGAGGACCCAGAAGGGACACTAATTACCTGGAACAATTCCGATGAAAACCCTTGTTCATGGAACGGTATTTCTTGCAAGAATGGACGGGTTGTCTCTTTGAGCATTCCAAAGAAGAATCTATTTGGGATTCTCTCTCCCTCCCTCGGCTCACTCTCGGAGCTCAGACATCTGAATTTAAGGAGCAATAGGCTTTCTGGGAGCTTGCCATCCGGTCTCTTCAGAGCTTTACGATTGCAAGGTTTGGTTCTTTATGAAAATTCCTTGTCTGGGCCATTGCCTTCCGAGGTCGGGAGGCTTAATTACCTTCAAACTCTTCATGTTTCTCATAATTTTATGGATGGTTATTTGCCTGCAACTCTGATTCACTGTAGAAGGCTGAAGAACCTTGATTTGAGTGCGAACAATTTTAGTGGGATTTTGCCTGATGGTGTTGGGGCTAGCTTGGCTTCACTGGAAAACCTTAACCTTTCACACAACTTGTTTAGTGGGTTGATTCCTCGTGACTTTGGAAATTTGTCTAATCTGGAAGGAACACTTGATTTGTCTCATAATAGATTTAGGGGGGTGATCCCATCAAGCCTTGGTAACCTTCCTGAGAAGGTTTATATTGATCTCACTTACAACAATTTGAGTGGTCCAATTCCTCAAAATGGTGCTCTAATGAATAGAGGGCCAACTGCATTCCTTGAAAATCCAGGGCTCTGTGGCCCTCCATTGAAGAACCCATGTTCCTCAGACGGTGTGCATATTGCCCCTTCCTCTTACCCCCACGTGCCCAAAAGTTATCCCCCACAAGGCACATTTGGTAAGAGTGGGGGCCTTAGAGAAGGAGCAGTGGCCGCAATTATTGTCAGTGATGTGGTTGGGATTTGCCTTATTGGCCTGCTATTCTCATATTGCTACTCAAAAGTATGTGCTTGCGGGAGGAGACATGATGAAAGTGGACATGGTTTTGGAAAGAAAAGAAAGGAATTGCTTTGCTTCGGGATGCACGAATCAGAGACCTTGTCAGATCATGTAGAACAATGTGATCTTGTCCCGCTGGATAACGAAGTGAGATTTGATCTAGATGAGCTTCTCAAGGCATCTGCATTTGTGCTTGGTAAGAGTGGTATTGGAATCGTCTATAAAGTTGTGCTGGAAGGTGGTCTCAACTTGGCTGTGAGAAGACTCGGAGAAGGTGGCTCGCAGAGATTTAAGGAGTTTCAGACAGAAGTTGAAGCAGTTGGAAAGCTAAGGCATCCAAATATTGTTACTCTTAGAGCCTATTATTGGTCGGCAGATGAGAAGCTACTGATATACGAATTTGTTCCAAATGGAAGCCTTTCCACTGCAATTCATGGTAAGTCTCATACCCTACAGTAGTAAAGTTAGTCGCAACTATTGCTTCATACCTTGGGAATTTCCACTTGCCCATAATTGTGTTTAGGTTGCGTTTCTCATGACAGGTTTTCTTGTTTTTGTTTATCGATTCAGGAAAATCTGGAGTCACATCCTTTCAGCCTCTTTCATGGTCCATGCGGTTGGGAGTAATGAAGGGAACTGCTAAGGGAATGGTTTATTTGCACGAGTTTAGCCCTAAAAAATATGTCCATGGTGATTTGAAACCATCAAATATTCTGCTGGGACACAATATGGAACCTAAGATCTCTGACTTTGGACTTGGGCGCATTGCAAATTTAGCTGGAGGCTCCACGACACTGCTATCCAACCGAATGGCCTCCGGGAGACAGCAGCAACCACAGCCCATCAGTGCATCATCAGAATTGGCATCCGTTATTTCAACTGGATCTTTAGGATCTCCTTATCAAGCTCCCGAGGCATTCAGGGTAATGAAGCCATCTCAAAAGTGGGACGTGTACTCTTATGGAGTAATCCTATTGGAAATGCTAACTGGGAGATCATCATTAGTGCAAACTGGGTCTTCTGAAACGGATATTGTTAACTGGATTCACATCTGTATTGAAGAGAAGAAGCCTCTGTCAGATGTTTTGGACCAATATCTAGCCGAAGATGTTGATAAAGAGGATGAAATGATTGCTGTTCTAAAGATTGCCATGTCCTGCCTTCACACCAACCCAGAAAGGAGACCTTCAATGAGGCATGTCTTGGAAACACTGGAAAGATTGCCTGCTACCAGCGTTTTTTAACATCCTCCTCTCATTCGTTTGTTGGGTTGTGTTCAATTAAACTGCGTGTTCAAGGACGGCACCGAAAAGACAAGTTGAATTGCATCACCCGGAAACAGTTTCCTGTGGAAATCTATGCGGCGGTGCACAACAGAATTGAATGCAACACATTAATTAACCATGAAATTTTCATTTTGCTTAATTAACCATGAAATTTTCATTTTGCTTGACAAAATGGTGTTTGGTTGGTCTGTCTGGTTGTAAATCAGTTAGCCGGGACGGTTTTAGTTGTTTTGGTAAATTAAATGAGGTTGCGTATCGATGTATCGTAGCAGTATCTGTTTGCTCATTTAGATTTTTCTACTTCGTTTATTCCTCTCTGTTGATATATTGCCTTAAAAGCTTAATGCTCGTGTTACTTTCCAAGCTAAATTACAAGTACATATATCATGCTGTTGGAGATGAATTCTGCAATGAAACATCTCTCAGTCACGTTGTGAATTTGGATAATACTTCATATTCTGTTTACTACGGAGTATATAAAAGAAAAGGGAATTCGAACCGTACATGGAGTCTAGTTTTTTTGAGATCTACATTTAGTCAAAAAACAAAACAAATCTTTATCCTAACGGGCTTTGCTGTTTACAATGTGACTTTAGACTTCTTGCGTACAGAAACACCGTAAGAGCTTTGAATATATTCCACCCAATAATTTACCTTTAGTCAAGGCTTTGTTTTAATGGCATGACATTTAGAAGAAAAAAAGGACGCCTCGGACCAGCTATAAATGATTGAATTAGGAAATTATTTCTTAAAAAAGTTACTATTAAAGAAATCATCCAATATAGCACCATTAATTATTATAAAATACTACCTCCGTCCTACTGTCTTTGTCCACATTTGACTTTTGGAACTGTTCATCTAAGTACTTTGACTCATCAAATTCTCTCAATGTGTAAACCTAAAAATAGTCATGTGTGATCTTGTCTGATTCGTCTTAACATATAGATTATTAATATATAATTTCTATAATTTTTTAATATACAAATTACAAGATAAAATGGATTAAAGAAGTGCATTGGATGGTGTGTCAAAAGGTAAGTGGACAAAGACAGTGGGACGGAGGGAGTACATACACAGCACTCTCAACCAATTTCCTACTTTTTGAGCACCTCCAACGCCATACCCTTTTTTAATATTCCAATTTTAACCTTTTCAATCCATTTTTTCCGTAACCTGCACCAAATGAGGAGTGAGTGGTATGCATCACTTTCGCCCACTTTCGCCTTCACCTGCTTAAATTGAGGAGGGAGTTATTCATTAGCCGTTACAACCTCATCGCCTAATACGACGCTGAATAACGATGATTATTCCACCTGAACAATCGCAGGCAGCATCCTCGCCGGCTGCATCACCCGAAACACTCTAGGTTTCGGATTCTCCTACCCAATTCCGAAGAAAAATGCAGCATTCAAATTAATTTCCGCAGAAATTCGCCGGAAGCTCACATCGCCCACTGCCCCACCCGAGACATTCAGGTTCGTTATGTATTTGCTAATATCCATCACACATCATCAGACATCTTCCTCATTTTATTCCATCTATTATTTTTTAGTTTAATTTCTTTTCAATTCGCCCCAAATTCTGATTTTATGTGTTTTGTTTGAACGTTCAATGTCTATTGTGTCCATTCAAACTCGTGATTAGATATTATGTTCTTCTTATCCTCCAATGTTAAGTTAATTGAAAAAAATTTCTCTTTTTGTTCAATATCTAGGTTGTCTGGACTTTTCCGCCAGTTTAATTAAGTAGTGTTGCATCTAAAAAAAGATTCCTTGTATTACACTTCTACTGATTCATAATCGTAGATGCACACTTTTCTGCATCTCAAAATCAACATTTTCAATGCAAAATTTCATTTCTCGTCACTTGCATTCTTCTTATGGGAGTTCGAAGCTATATGTTAAGTATTACAAGATCTAGTATTTCACCCACTGTGATGCTATCTTTAAAAAAAACTGAATCATTTAACTCAGCATTTTCCTCAATGTCTCTGACCATGTCATTTTTCTCTGTTCAAGGCTCAACAAGCATGGATTCACATATTAAGGTATTGGTGCGTGTCGATGGAACGTGGGATACTCTTGGAAATTTCAGTTCAAAGTACGACACTTTATTGATGTCCGTAACGAGACCTCTCTAAAATCACTCATTGATGTCTGTAACGAGACTGGTCTCAAAATGATGTTCGTTTCTCTTACATGGTTGCCTTGTGTCCACCGCCTATCGTTATTTCGGATGATGCTGAACTACTCTTCTACCTGAGGTTGAAGTCTTACCAAAACGACATGTCATATCTACCATTATGCATGGAGGTTTTACGTACTGGTACAGTAGGTGGTCTGACTGCTCAAGCTAAATCGATCATCATATGCTCTTATTCCCGTCAGTAACACGTGTTACCCTCCACATACTCTGGCGTGCACTCCCATCCCAACGGGGCAAAGCAACACAAACTACATGCCAAACAAAACCTCTAATGGAAAGTCTGATCCCTCAAACAATATGAAACGAACCAACCGAACCAAACGTAGGAGAGCTTCTGCAAAATGAGTGGACGTATTTTCACACTATCATCCAACCACTCTTCAACTTGACAGCATTTATAAGTCAAAGAAAGACTTATGCCACCATCTACAAATGTATGCCGTCTCTAATAGCTTTCAGTACAAGACAAAGAGGTCGAATAGGACAGTGTTGCACGTTGTATGCATTGATGACCGGTGTTCATGGGTTGTGCGTGCGGTTAGTCTTGACAATTCTCCACTGTTCCAGATACGCAGGTAAATTCTAATTTTAGTAAATTAAACTTTAATGTAAACATAATAGAACAGACCCCCATTGTGCACTCACTTCCATATGTATTCCTGTCATCACATGTCTGCATTCCAATTTCGAAAACTACTAACATCCATGCCAATCTCAAAAAAAAAAATGGCAGCGTGCCCCCCACCCCCTGCTTGCAATTTCCACAGTTGTGCACAATCACACATTACACTTCCTACATTACCAACAAAGCCAAAGTTGCATGACCACCCACAAATTCCGCAGTAATTTCTTACCTTTGAAAACATATGTCATTAGAACCATACCAATCACCCACACAGTGTGCACACACTTCCATATCCCCTAATGACATCACACGCTCATTGTCCATATTTGCGAACTAATAACTTCCACATCACCAACATAAAAGGTAGTGTGGGAACCCCCCAACACCCCATGCCTTTTCACACATCACTACCATACCATGAACTACACTTGCCTACATCCTCAACACCGCATATAAACACAACATACACTTTGGCATTGAACACACACTTTTCATAACATTCTGGCCACGCACATGTGCACTTCAATTTTGTTACCTGAAAAAACTACCTCATTCATTAATATGCATAACTTCTCATAGCCATAAACCCTTTACTTCACATCACACTTTTCTATATAACCAGTCTGCCCATGGATCATGTGATAAATTCTTTTTTTTCAAGGTTTGATTCTATGCCATGTTGACTTTCAGGAAGGTGATAAGAGACAAGCAACGTTAGCATTCATAGCCGATCTAGTCCTACATCGTTATTTAGATGCTACCAGGAAACAGTACCCTCCTGTTAGGCGTGTTGTAGCACCTACAAATTAATTTCTTATTTTCCTTAACTTAAATCCCCCTTTATGAATTAATATTCATTAAAACATATAGATAGGGTAAGTAAGGGTCGTTCCCACGAAGAAAGATACTTTTTAGACTATGAAAATCAGTTCACTTGTCACTTTTATTGAAAAAAAAACTAACTAGAATCTAAAACTAAACCCAAAAGATATGGGGGGGGGGGGTTTGAATGATAATTCTAAAAAGATAAAAATGCAAATAAAATAAAGATAAAGGATAACAGATAAGAGATGGACCCACAACAGCAATTCGAACTCAGAAAACACTCACGGAGAAAACAAACACACAAACACATCTCACGGTAAACTTTATAAGAACTTAGACAATAATAATTAACTTAAACCGTTTTGAAAATACTTATAATTTGTAATAGAAAATAGACTGAACAAATTTGATTAACCAATTAATTTTGCCTTGATTCTGAAATTAAACTGCTAATTAAACTCAGGGTTAGGCTGAAGAAGAGATCCACCAACGGTTCTTCCCTATTTTCCCATTCATATTAGCTCATGTTAAGACCAACCCTAACTCTAAACCCTACTACCCTTAGCAACCCAAAGACCAACCCTTAAGTTACTACTAAGAATAGTGCATTAAGATTTGTAGAAAACATCACCATAACAACTTTGCAGTAACACTATGGTTATTTAACAAAATCAGTTCGAGAACCTTGATTAGCAAGAACCACTTAACGAGGCAGCAAGTACTAACCAAGTGATACTTAGTTTCTAGAAAAGTTCGGCTATTTAAATCACTTTGGACTTTAAAAGAATATCAATTTAAACTGGATTAGGCGCGCGTTCCTAATTTGGTCCAATTTAAGTAAAATCTGGTGAGTAATAGTTCTCAGAACACCTTTTCGAGTTTAGATTTAACAGTAGCATAGAGCTAAAATTCCTTCAAAGTCAAATTAATTCAACAAACAAAGATGCAATCTTTTTGACAAACAATTTAGCCTAAGAAGGTTTTATAATTTCAGAGACAATAATAAATCAAGAATCAAATTTGAACAATTCAACATCAACTCTCAAACAATTCAACACTTATAATATAACTTAAACATTCAACACAAAATTTGAATTGAAAATAAACATATTTAAATACTGGACAATCCAATTCTTAACTTGAGAAATTAATAATTGAGGTCCTAATTAAAGGAAAGAAAAACAAAAACAAATACGGAGTAAAAAGAATAAACTGATGAACACTCCCCTGAGTCCTCTGCCTCTGCTCACTGTACGAAGCCAAGAAACCGCCGACTTCAGCCGCGCTGGACCTAGCCGCCGTCGGAATCACCATCGCTGGAATTCAAGCCACCATCGCGCCGCTGGACTGCCGGGCCTAGGGGTCGGAACCCTAGGCCGGCCCCCTGCTCTGCTCCCGATCTGTCTCTCGATCTCCCTCTAGAGTTGGGGTTGAAGGAGATGATTTTTCTTGTGGCTTTTGTCTCCTTTTATAATTGTGAAGTTTGGAATCTTCAATTTGGAGTAGGATTCTTGGAATTTGCGTTGGATTGGGGGAAGGACTTTGTTTCTTGCGCCTTCCGTTTGGAGTCTGCTCTCTTCTGCGCTGGTTTGCTTCCTCTTCTACTCTTCTTTCTTTTTCTTCCTCTTTTATTTATTTGCTTGCTTCAATAATTGGTTGGGTCAAAAGGGTGGTGGATCAAATACATCTTTGGGCTTGGTCCTAACTTCATTCTTCTCCCATTGCTTTTGTTCCAAAGGCCCAATTCCATTATCTTCCTTAGATCAGGACTCCAAATTAATTATCAAATATAAATATGCTCAAAATCATGCATTTTATGTATAAAATGTAAACAATGGCCTAAAATGCTGAATATTAGAAAATATGCTCATTTAGGTATAAAATGCATATTAAATATATTAAAACTACTAAAAAATGAGGGAATAAAATACGACATTTTATGACTTAACACCTCCTAATGACATACGGGACGATATGCGACGGGAGTTTGGCATTGCAATGTCATACAGGAAAGGACTATTCGTGAAACAGAAGGCATTGAACAAGTTGTATGGCTCCGATGAAGAATCCTACCAGTTATTACCATCTCTTTGCTATATGCTGGAGACGAAGAACCCTAGCTCTTCTATCCATTTGTATAGGTCAGAAGATCAGAGATTCAAATATTTGTTCTTCTCTTTAGCACAGTGGAGACAAGCATGGAATCATTGTGCCCCAGTTCTCGTCATTGATGGGACATTCATGAAATCTTATTACAAAGGAACACTATTAACTGCTTGCTGCCAGGATGCCAATAAACATCTTGTCCCCATAGCCTTTGGAATATGTGATTCAAAAGATAAGGACTCATGGCTGTGGTTTCTTAGTCAATTGAAAACCACCCTGACCCCAAGGCATGATCTTTACATTGTCTCTGACCGTCACAAGGGGATCCTTCATGTTGTTCAAAACATTTTCCCGAACGCAAGTCATGGGTTTTGTAACGCCCCAAAACATACCCTAGAATTATTAATAGATAATTATTAAAATTAATCAAATTTGTTTTGGTTAAAATAAATTGTTGTTGGGCCTTGGGCCGATAAGAAATGTGTTTTGATATCCAATATCACAATCAGGATAAATCTCATATAGATAAATCCAATTTATTGACTATTTGTGTAGTTTTGATTGGGAACCTGAGTACAAACCCAAATCAAGAATAAATGGAGAATTTGTTTATTAAGTGAACTTTGAAATGAATTATTGAAATAAAGCATGATAATAATTAATATGAATTAAAGATGAGAACTTTTTTGAATAAAAAACAACTTAATCAATTTTTACTCTGTCAAAGTCAACCACCCAAAAATATGATATCGGAAAAAGTATATTGTTGGATAGAGTTTAACTGTCTGATCGCAACGGCGCAAACGGAATTCAATTCGGAGAAAGTTAGACCAAAAAGTGTACCAATCAGGGAGTAACGTGCTAAATCTCTTTATAGCCGAAAGAAGATCGGTGAATTGGAAATCTACGCAGCATCTACTCAGCCTAGTTTCATCTTCTTCTTCCCTTCTCTATATAAGGAATTCAATCTTCCTCAATTCTTCATCAAAACACTCCATATTTCCTTCTATTCTGTTCTTTGTTGAGAGAGGAGTGCACTGGTGCTGCCATTTTGTTGTGAAGTCGCCGGAGTTAGCCACAAACCTCGCCGGAAGTTTCAGCGGAAAATTTCCAAAACCTTCAATAAGCTTCTAGGTAAGCCCGTTGATATATCTAATGACTAGATTGTTCGTATAGATCGTTTTTACGTTCATAAACGGTCGTTTGGTTGAATTTTGTGTTTGACCTGCTTGAAGAACCAAGAATCATAAACCATGAATTGATGTTAAAATTATGAATTAATGATGCCAAAATGATCTATGAACCTTGGAGAACATCTCTATATAGTTTCGTTGAAGTTCGATGACTAAAAATGGTATTTCCGAAATTAGACCCGTAACGAAGAAGACGATGATCAGTGGCTGAAAACACCCAGGGAGGATCGATCATTCCCTCTGGATCGATCCCAATGAGTATTTTCTCTACGGAGGATCGATCCAAAGTGCTGGATCGATCCCCCGACCTGTTTGATCCAAAAATTTGTCTGAAAATGCTATTTTTGAGCTCTAAAATCCTATTTTTGATACCAATTGATTATGATTATTATAAAAATGATGTTTCACAATAAAAGTGATGTTTTTAACAAATTAAAACATTATGTGATGCATGACAGAAAGTTCGGGTGTTAACACTCGAAGCTAGGCCGCTATTTGCTATCGAATGTTATGTTGATTGATGCTTATGGTGAAAGATTATTATGATGATTATGACTTGATGAAAGCACTGATTAAATTATGAGTTGTAATGAATATTTCGATGATTAAGAAATGATTTGGATTGTAAGGATATCTAGAAGAACTCTTAGATATACCTAGGTTGACGTTGGTTTCTAAGACTATCAAGAAGACCTCTAAGATAGCTTAGAAATAGGCCTTGCGGATATAATTGTGAATATTCGGTGGCCTGGGTTAAAACATACGTACGGGATCTGCAAACCAAACTTGAGGCACTCGTTTGGGGATACCACCCAACCCGACAGTGAGCATTCCGCTGTTCGGTTTTTGGATGACCTTAAGCGAAGGTAAGTTTAAGATTTTGAAAACCGCTCTTTGAAAAATTGTATCTTAAACTAGCCCTAGCTTAAGGGTTAGTTAAGAGTACCTGTAACGACCCGAAATCCGGCTTAGTAGTTAGCCGTTATTTTAATAAAAATGAACATTAAATTTATTTACTCAAAAATATGAGTTTTTGGTAACGTTGTCCGTTTTAAATAAAAATTGGGCTTCCGGATAGGTCTCGTAAAATGGTGATCAACGATATATAATTTGTTAAATTTGGACATACGTGTAAAACGTGGTGAGTAAAATAGATATTTAAGTTCAATAGTTAAATGAAAAGAAGTTAATAATTTATTATTATAATGTTTAATGGGCCGTACTAGCCAAAATCTTAAATCAACTCTAATTGGGTCTAATACCTATATAAATACGTTCGTATACGCCCCCTGCCGTCTGCAATCTTCTTCCCTGCCGCGATTCTTCATCACCATCATCAGTTTCTTCTTTGCGGAAGGGAGAGGTGCCAGAGACGAACTACATAGCTGTTCGATGTGGTCCAGACGCTGCCCCGAGCCGCCACCGCCACTGTGCAACTCGCTGGGAAACAGCCCCATCGCCGCTGTTCTTTTCGTCGGTGATTTGACTCATTAATTCGGTTCCCTCAATTCTTCTAGTTAATCAAGGTCAGAACTTGCACATCTAACGCTAGATTATGTAGATAGATTTGAAATTCACGTTCGTAGTTTCGTATGATTGATTACGTGGTTTATTTGTTTATTATTGAATTATGATCTATTTATATTTTATGATGATATTGGAATTGATTGTACAAGAAAGACGAGGTACGTAGTTTTACTCTAAATTGTGTGATTTGCATGGTTATAATCTTTAAAAACGTTATATGTATCAAACGATCTGGAATAGGGTAGAAATTTGTTGTATCTGTACACTCCCGATGCCGGACGGTAGTCTGGTACCGTCCAAACGGTACCTAGCTACCGCCTCTGGTTCGTTGCTGCAAACGGTATCTATGAGCGACGGTCGGTACCGTACCGACGGTACCAAGGTACCGCCAGACGTTATCGAGGTACCGTGACGGGTACTGTACCGGCAACTGCAAATCTCCGTTGTTTGACTGTTTGACCCAATTTGGAATCTGAATTGACTCTGAGCCCTTATGTGTTGCATGACGGTAAATGGAAGGTGTTTACACCCGACATTAGGCCGCTATTTGGATTGCATGATGATTTATTTAGCTATTTCTACTCTCTTGATTTATTATGGATATAATGTGATATGCCTTAAACGGATAAAGTAAATGGAGGTTATTGTTAGCTTGGATCTAATTAATTAAAGTAAGTGAATGACGTAGGTTACCTAGAAGAACTCTAGGACTATTTTGTGAGAATTGAGATTGTGAATTGACAATAGGTTGTAGAGCCTTGTGGAGTCCAGTGGCATTCGGGTAAAGATGTACGTACATGGAATCTGGGATCTGATCCGTAGGATTGGAGGTTCCACCCAACCGGCGCCGTAGGTACCGGGTTGACCAGAATCACGGCCGTAGGTAGTGGTTCTGATGTCATAGAATAGACTTTGAGTCATGGCCGTAGGTAGTGGCTCTAAGTCCTAAGATAAGAATGTGGATAATGAGGAATTGGCCTTAGCCTAGTACAGGTTATGAGCTAGTATTTGATATGAGCTATTGTAAGAACTTGAATGTTTAATTTATAACTTATGCAGCTGAAGAATTGAGGTAAGTAACATGTTGCGTGAATTATATGATACTAATGATGTTATTGATGTTGTACTTATGTGCATGATATGATATTGTATGGAATTATGAGCTAGTGGGTTCGTCTATGTGCGTAGTCGAAACGTTAGATAGTTCCATTCAGCTTCAATGCTGAGCGTGTAGTCCTTTTTCCTATTTGCTACACGTAGGTAACAAGAGTGATGAATAAGGAGCTATCCTGGAAGGTAGAGAGGATGAGATGATGGATGGATGCTAGCTGGAGGAGTTTATTATTTAATATTTAAGTTTGAATTATTATGTTCTTAAGGGCAAGAACCCAAAGTTTTATTTTGATTAAGTACTTAAAAGCTTCCGCACCGTTTTGATTTACTCTGATGGATAATTAAGTGTTGTTTTGAATTAAATATGTTTTAAATTGTTTTGGAAATTATTGTGTCTGACTACAAATTTAGTAGCAACCCGATCCGCTGATCCTTGTATTCGGGTCACACGGGTTGGGGTGTTACAATACCTTAAACTTGAATATAGTTTAACTATGTTAAACTAGAATTCGTTTAAAAGTTGGTAAACATCAAATAAACTGGCCTTAGACTAAGAATAGTTTAAGGATATTGTTGAATGACAAATGATGAATATACATGTTGAATGATTGAATAATGAATGTTGACAAATGAATATTGATTATCGAATGTTTGAACTCAACATTATGTGCATGATATCAAGTGATTTGATTATGAATTGAGATTCTGTTATATGGATGTTCGATGCATTAGATATGCTTACTCAGCTTTACCGCTGAGTGTGTAGTATGTTTTATTTGCTATACGCAGGTTGATAAAAAGAATGATGTGACGTGATCCTGGAGGCAGACGGAGGCGAGATTGTCGGAATGGATGTGATGGTTTTGAATTAAAGAACATAAATAAATTATGTTTGTAATTATGATTTCTTAAGCTTCCGCAATATTGAAAACTCTGTACTGTTATGATATGAAAAATATTATTGTGATAAATAAAAATGTTTGAAATGTTTCAAATTTTTACAATTACCAAGTTAATACTTTAGTCCGAAAGGGGATGCAGACCTGGACGGATTAGGGTGTTACAAGTTTTGTACTTAACACATTGCCCGAAACTTGCGTGTTAAATTCAAAGGTCCTAAAGAAGACCTAACTTGGAAGTTTAGAAAAGCATCACGTGCACCAACCAAGGTGGAGTGCAAGGAATATCTTCAAATGCTAGATGACCAAGACTAAAGAATACGTGCATACCTCTCCCAAATTGGTCAAACAAGATGGGTACGCTGTAAAAGTGGTCCATTTCGGTACTCTGTAATGACGTCAAATGTTGCCGAATCAATGAACAACGTCAACAACTCGGCACGTGAATACCCCATTTGCAAGCTAGTTGATTTCATTCGCGAAAGGATGCAGAAATGATTTCATGAACGGTTTGAAACAGCCTCATCTACATCAACCATTCTACCAAAGAAGCTTGAGTCTGAGTTAATTACGTTACAACGTGATGCATTTAAGATGAAGGTATACATTCATTATCCATCCATACACTATAATTATTAAAGAATACAAGTATAATGCAAACACCCCTGTATAGATTCTACACTGCATTGTTAACAGTCCAAATTGCTTGTATGTTAAACCATCATGCCCATACGAGTTCGAGATTGTTGACAGGTGGACCTGAACTTTTGTGGTTAACCTCAGAGAAAATGTCGTGTACATGTGGGGATTTTCAATTGGACCATTTTGTATGTGTCCACGCGGTGGCAACAATAGGATCTTGTCTTGGATTGCTGTGTTAGAATTTCATCTCACCTTACTACAAACGTGAAGCATTGGTAGCCACCTATAGCGGCATTGTGCACCCATTAGGAGAAAAGTCTTCGTGGGACATCCCGACCGATGTCAAATTACTCGTTTGCAAGCCCCCATCATGCACCAAGCACCCTCTTGGAAGGCCAACGAAGAGGAGGCTACCGTCCATTGGTGAATTTCACTCCGGAAAATGTCGGAAAAAACAGAAGTGCACCCGGTGTTTGAAGATGGGACACAATATTAAAACATGCAAAGAAAAAACACATCCTTTTAGAGATCACTGACTGGTTACGAACTTCTTCAAAGGTGGCATTGTTTTTTTACCCAACTCATATGATATACAACTTCATTACCACTCTTTTTAAATGTAGCCATATTATGCAAAAATTACACTTATTATTTTATTACATGCATGCGTTGCAATATCTAATTTCCTTCCACATCTCTTCAAAGAAAAAACACATCCTTTTAGAGATCACTGACTCTTTACGAACTTCTTCAAAGGTGGCATTGTTTTTTTACCCAACTCATATGATATACAACTTCATTACCACTTTTTTTTAAATGTAGCCATATTATGCAACAATTACAATCATAATGAATCAAATTTATTTGCATACTAACACTGTCATAGCAAATAAGGAAAAAAAAATTAAAAATTTACACAAGCGCTGCAAACAAAATTCCATTGCCTAAAAACATTTTCACTTTTCATTACACGCCCACAAAGACATTTAAACGTTACACTGCACACACAAAAAACAAAATCCAACGTACACATCACACGACCAACAAAAAACAAACTACACTGCCTACTACATATTACACCTCAAACAATTGCAATAAAAAAAATGTTAAAAAATACACTCCCCATGTTGGGAAAAATATTATAGATTATGATGATGTATTTAGATTGTAATAGGGACTTTAGGTCTCCCCCAATATTCAATGTAATTTTTCTTTTTAGAAATATTGTTAAAACCGAGTTCTTGAGATTTCCAATAAAGTTGTGATATTTTTCACTCTGTGGTTTGATGTCAATCTTTGAAGACTTAATCAAATTCTGTGATATGGAAATTGGATATCTTGATCGGAAATGTCAGAGACAAGTAAGGAATTCTCAAAGCAGATTGTTACTTTGAATATCCTCTAATCCGGAACACTACATGATAACCGGATGTCTCGCTACAACCTGCTGAAGGCTAAGTCATCCGGATCGGAAGACTAGCGCGGACCACTTTCTCACCTGGAAGTCTATGAATGACTTTTCCGGTTTTGTCAGCAAAGAACCGGATGCCTCAAGAAAGACCGAAATTCTCATAAGCAGACAAGTGAGAAAAAGACTTAGAATTATCTAAGTCTTGAATGAAGAAATTCTACCCGTTGGTGAGGAAAAATAAATCTCTTGATTTTCAACAGCTAGTTTGAGGATAATTAAGCTGATTCAAGAATAAATAACTTGAAGACAAAGTCTGGACTTCTCAAATTGAAGAGCTCGCCTAGAATTCCTAAACAAGCACTAGAAGACAAACTGAGTGTTAGAATAATAGACCAACGCTAGGGGGGGGGGGTGAATAGCATTTGATCAAGAAATCACAGGAATAAAAATGAATAAACGAGAAGTAAAGAGAAAAGTAAGAGGCACACCGATTTTACCCTGGTTCACCACAACTTGTGGCTAATCCAGCCTCCCGAGAGACTCTCTCGAGCTACACTACTATCTCGTTAAGCTTAATGGTGCTCAACAAACCCGTACAACTTGAGAGTTCGAGTCACACGAACCTCAACAAACCTTCGAAGAAAACAACCCTTCCTTCGAACAACAAGAGAAATACTTTCTCTTGTCAAGTGTCTAAGAGCACTAAAAACACTCAAGAACAATACTCTCTTTTAGAGTGGATAATTGAGTAACTAAGAACGCTCAAGAACACAACACAAGCTTCACAAAAATGGCTCTCAAAAAGCTATGAATAAAGGATGAATGATTTGCAATGAAAGAATAGGAGTTGTGAAGTAATGTGATGTGTAAAACAGACCCAAACACCCCATTTTATAGTAGAAAAATAGGCTCCAACGGACCAAAACATTTAAGGGGTGATTGGCACAATTTGTGGGATTTGATTAAATTTGGATCTGCTGAAATTCACCGAGACAGCGCTGTCCTAGGCTTGGACATCGCTGTTCTAGGCTTGCGTTTTAAAAATTGGGAAGCAACGGTCATGCCAACAGCGATGTCCAATACTGCTACATCGTTGTTTTGGCTGTTGACTTCCAAACAAGGAAAGTTTTAGCCTTAAATTCCTTCAAGCGGTCAGGTCCCTACATCGATGTTCAATACTAGAACATCGCTGTTTAGGTCTGACTTTGAAGATGGAAGTTTGGCCTGACAGCGCTGTTGCTCGGTCAACATCGCTGTCCAAAAACTTTCTGCCAATGCACTATATATTTGGCTTAGGTTGGACAGTGCTGTAGGGAAGCCTACATCGTTGTTCCAGATGTTTCTAGAAATCCAACCTTGGCTCAACAGCGATGTCTAATATCAAACATCGCTGTTGGAAGACTTAATGCCAAACCATGGTTTTCAGCTACCCAACAGCGCTGTTGGTTACACCAACATCGCTGATGGGCTGGTTTAGCCAGACCCATGGTTGGTTTAGTCATGCCGTTAGCCGATGTCAAAAATGTAAGTTCTCCAAAATAAAAACCAAGTATTGAAAACATTTGTTTATTGCATTTTGCTAAGAAATCAAGTAAAACATCTTAAAAACCACGACATTTAGTTGAAAACCACGGCTAACCAAGTTTGCGTCGTTTCGCATGGTTTTCACTAAACGACCAAAAGCGGAAGGTGGTTTTTGAAGCGTTTTTGTTGGAGAACTATTTAAATATGCCCAAAAGTAAAAACCAGTCATAAAAAGTTGAAAACCACTTGGTTGGTTCGGACGCCAAAAACTAACGCCGAAAACCGAAAGCCGAACGCCGGTTTCTGAAAGCCGAACACCGGTTTCTGAAATCCGAACGCCGGTTTCTGAAAGCCGAACGCCAGATGGCTTGGTTTTTTGATCTGGGCGAACTCCAAGTGTTTTTAGGCATGTTGAAGACTTATGAAAATCATTTTTGAATTTGTAAAAATTATTTTGATGAAATGAGCCTAGAGAGCCAAGTTTTGAAAGTTTGTGCGGTCTTGATCACATTAAGACCGACTCAATGCAATTCTAATTCTTCATTCTTGATTCTTGGTTCTCAAATCATCATGCCATGTTCCTTCGCCTTGGTTTTGCTCACTTTAGCCTTGTTATGTCACGGCGGTTTGGCATTATCAAAACCTGTCATAAAAACGAACACAGTTTAGTATGACGTAGGCGTAAACCCGTGTTCCAACAATTTCCCCCTTTTTGATAATGGCAAACAAGACAGGGATATGCATACTAAGGGATATTTGATTTTCAAAAAATTGTGAAAAAGTTCCCCCTTAATTTGTGCTTAAAAAAATTGTCGGATTAAAAATCAAACGGTCTTGTTTTTAGAGACGTTCCCCCTTAGTATATGCATAGCCTTTTCTTCCCCCTTTTGACATTAACAAAAAGATAAAAGGATAATTTTATTTATTAAAGGGAAATAGCGGAGTACAACGGAAGCAATAAAAAACATGATAATTGAAAGAAAGGAGATAGAAAATCTATGGGAGTCCTAGGCTTCGTCTTCGGTTTCCTCGTCGTCGTCGTCGACGTCCATCTCATTCCCATCGATGGCATCGTCAAACTCGTCTTCATCCAGGGAGCTTGACGGGGCATAGGAGTCATCGTCTTCGTCCTTTTTACCGTACACTTGCCCAAAGAACGTGCCGTGGTACGGTGGGGGGACGTAGTTAACGCATTGGAAGTACGCGTTCATAGCATATCCTTGACGTTGGACAGCCTCGTCTAGCCGTTCAAGGTAGCCATCCATCCCGTCAACTTTGAAGTGGAGCTGGTTGAGGGAGTCGGCAATGGAGGCAAGGTTGGCCCGGGCCTGGGGTTCGGCTGGTCCAACGGCAGTGGCTGTGCGGCATGGCGCGGCAGTGGCAGGCGCGGCGTTGTCCGACCGCTTGGTGAAGGTTTGGGTGCTGATTGTCCAAAGCTTCGTGGCCTTTGTGAGCGGGCCAACAGTGGTGGTTACCTTGAACCGTTCAAGGATGTCTATCACCACAAACGGGTACGGGAGGAGGTGATCTTGGTCGGTGGACGCGGCGACCGACATGTTGATCATGACAAATTTTACCCAATTGATCGGGGCCGTGTGCATGATCGCATGGATGAGTTTGAGGTCCTCACCAGACATGATCGTGTGCCCATGCTTCCGGGGCTTGATAATTCGGGACACGATGTAGAGTAGGAGACGGCCTTCGAGGTTTGCAGAGTGGATGGTGGGGCGGCCCGAGGCATGGTGGATGAGCTCGGTGATGCCAAGCTCGTTGAGGATATTTCCCTCGTTGTTGAGCACCCAGTCCTCTCCGCCATAGTGGGAGACGTCTTCGCCTTGGAAGGGGAGGCCGGCGATGCGCCCAAGCTGCTCAACGGAGAGCTCAATCGGCGTGCTCTTGACAAGGGAGTAGAGCCCGGGTTGATCTCCTTTCGAGCCCGGGAGACGAACGGCCAAAGGCCGGCTTGATGAAGCTGCGCGTCAAGGTCGTCGTAGCCCTGCAGCTCCGGGTAGCGCTCCGGTATGATTCGTGGGGGAGCCACAACCCGTTTAGAGAAGAAAGTGAGGAAATGGGTGTGTTCCTCCTCGGAATCAAACCAGAGGTATGACCTGTCGCCATAGTAGAGGCGCTCCTAGGAGGATGTCGTAGGCGCCCGGGATTTGGACTTTGATTTCCCGGAGGTGGCGGCCTTGCTCTTGTCCTTGGCCATGATGAAGAAAAAACACAAAAGAGAAGAGTGGAGATGATGAAATAAGCAAAGATATTGTGGAGAATTGTGTTTGTGTGTGTAAAAGTGAGAAGAGGGGGTCCAAATTATAGGAGAAGAGGTCTCCAACGTCCATATTTTCAAAAACATGGCTGTTGGAGCAATTAATGCTGGTGCAACGGATAATTTTTTTGAAAAAATTGACCAGAACAGCGATGTTCTACAGGGTACATCGCTGTTGGGACAGCGCTGTTCTGCGTCAAGTGTTTTTTTTTAAAAAACAGGAGTCAAATGGACAGCGATGTGGGGTACCCTACAGCGATGTTCCAAAAGTTTCTGGAATTGTGTGAGGGTTTGAACACATTAGAACAGCGCTGTTGGGTTTCTCTACATCGCTGTTTTACGATAAGAAAAAAAAGTTTGTAAAAATGGATAGCGCTGTTGCAATGGTGGATAGCGCTGTTGGAAAACTTTCTGGTTTTGTTTGAAAGCAAGGTGTTTTGGAAAACAGCTATGTTGAAAGAGGGACTGCGATGCTCAAAAAGTTTCTGGAAAGCAAAGGTAAAAGGGACTCCCTGTAACAGCGCTGTTGGCTTGTTGTACAGCGCTGTTGGCAAACTTTCTGGTTGACGGTGTTTCTCTCAAGAGCGCTGTTGGGTCTCTTGGATAGCGCTGTTTGCAAGGTTCCCCCTGATTTCATGAACGGGGTACCTGCAAAAAAGAAAAAATTCTCCGACGCTCAAGTTAGTAAACGTTTAACGAGTTTAGATGCACAACTTAGATCATCGTGGAGTCAAGGATTCCGAGTTCACTTCGAATGCGGAAGAACGACTCTTTGTAACACCCTAATAATCCGTCCAGGTCTGTAGCCCCTTTCGGACTAAAGTATTAACTTGGTAATCGTAAAATCAAACACTTTTATTTATCATAATAATATTTTTCATATCATAAACAGTACAGAGTTTTCAATATTGCGGAAGCTTAACAAATCATAACCACAAACATAATTTATTTATATTCTTTAATTCAAAACCATCACATCCATTCCAACTATCTCGCCTCCGTCTGCCTCCAGGATCACGTCACATCATTCTATTGACCTGCGTGTAGCAAATAAAACACACTACACGCTCAGCGGTAAAGCTGAGTAAGCATATCTAATGCGTCGAACATCCACATAAATTGAATCTCAATTCATAATCAACCATTTGATATCATGCACATAATGTTCAGTTCAGATATTCAATAATCAATATTCAATTTTCAACATTCATTATTCAATCAT
>OOIL02002721.1:242587-262203 GCA_900332095.2 Cuscuta campestris | reverse complement strand
ACACACACACACACACACATATGGTCAATAAATATGTAGGATCCAGTTTGCTTCCTTGTGCATTTTCAAAATTATAAAATTTGATTAATTTCATATCATCATACTTACATTGATTTTTAAAAACAGATGTATTTAAATTAAAGCATATTTGATATCATTTTTTTTGAAAAGTTTTTTTTATTGTCATCTACTATTAAATTTGTAACATATACTGAATTTTTTAAACATGTATTGTTACCATAAAAAAATTTTTATTACTTTTATAATACATGGTGGTGAAATTTTACATCTATTGTTACCATCTTCAACCTAATTTTACATATATTCTTTTATAATTTTCAAAAAACATAATTTTTAAATTTTGATATGTGTCAATGCAGTTTTAAATTTATTTTCTTAAGAATTTCAATTTTAAAATTTGATGTGTGTCAATACAGTTTTAATTTTATATATATAGACACACACACACAAATATATTCATATTTGGAAAATCTAAGCCTATATAAGTTATACCTATTCAGATATTTTTAATTATAATACACAAATACATACATTTGTAAATCAAAACACCCTTTATTTAATTATAGAATTATTTCTTAATCTCCGTCTTAATTTACCTTGTGTTTATTTAATTATAGAATTATTTCTTAATCTCCTAACATGTTAATCCTATTTTTATTGTTTTTAGAGTAGTACTTGCAGTAATAGTTTTTTAAATTGTGGCCTGTTGATATAAATATTAAGGAGTACTATATAAAAACGATATCTATGAAATTTTTTCAAACCTTAATTTGTGTACTGTTTTATATTACATATTAAAAAGCATATATTCTTTTTTATACATGTATCGATATGTTGATGGTTACTTTTCTTTTCACCATAAAGTCACGGATATATGATCTCAATACCTGGAGAAGTCAAGCCGGATGAACAAAAGACTACCGGAAATGGGTGTATGAAACTTGGATGTAAGAGAACTTGGCTTTGTTTGTGGTGAATCTTGCACGGAGTATTAATGTATAAATAGCAAGTTCAATAAGACACCTCACTCTAATGCATTAATTGTCCAAGTCCTTTAAAGATTTCACAATCTCTACATTTAATGTTGAATGAGACATAAAGTAATTTTTACATTAAAAGTAGTGCTTGGTTTGATGGCTGCCGTGCCCACACTATTCGAGGTAGACATAAAGGTATTGGAAGAGACATTAAATACCCTCCTACTTTAAAGATTTCTAAAATCTATTAATTTAATATTGAAGAGACATAAAGGTATTGGGAGTGTAAAGCATGCTCACGTGTTTCAAGAAAGGTGGCAGATTACCTTTCGGCCCAGGGACAGGAGCTCAAGAGATTTTGCAGGATTAATTTTCGGCCCAGGGATAGCAGCCCAATAACAGAGAATCGGCCCATTACTTTATGGCGGGAACACTGTAGAAATCCTCCTCACACCATTGTATAGATAGAGATTTCTTTCATTAATTTGGAAACATATCTAGATATGATAGCGACAGATTCAATTGTAGCACTAAGGCTGATCTCGTTTCGAGGAAAAAGATAATATCTTCAGTACGAGATTTAATTCATGAATTCATAGAGTGAGGAATCTTTACTAGTTCTTATACCAACATCGCATATAAGTTCGGGATCTTCACTAATGATTCAGTATGTTTTTGTGATGCCATTTCTTCTCTGGTTGTCGCACATACATTTCATTGCTAGGATTCTAAAAATATCATTGATAATAATCTTCAGAGATAACGTAATCGTATTGATCGTTTTGTAGTCCACAAAGAGAGGTTTATCATAATGTTTAAGTCAGGGTAGTTTTACTATTGTGATCGAGTCACGTATTCAATAGGGTATAGTTTCCAAAGATCGATATCATGGTACCACCGAGTATTATTTTGGTTCCAATGAAGAATCATGGTTTTAGTATTTTGATACAAAGAATGGAATTCAATCTTTTCAAGATTGATCAAGCGAGATGTTTTCAAGTGTGTAGTTAACACAACAAGTTTGAGTATTTCAAGGATATGAGTCACAAGATACAAAGATAGCGTTTGCGAATTATCGTTACTAATCGTAGTTTTTCTTCCTTCAATGTTTCACTCTTTAGAAATTACTCAAGAGGTCGTTGTCTTAGGAAATAGCCGTTTTGACTTTTCGTCTCGGATTTGAATGTGTTTCAAGATAGCGAATCTAACTGTTCAAGAATCTCAATACGTCATATCGTCAGTAGACTATAGTATTAGCGAGTACGTTCTCGTCTACAAGTAATTTGAATCCATTTTACTGTACGTATTTTGGCTAGTGATAATTACCTTTTCATCATTGGTCAGGTTTCAGACACTATATATATCAAGATTATGGAAAGAGTATCATTCTCACATTATGGAAGAACTTCTCGAACACTTCCTTACACCATAAGGTTCGTTGGTCTATTTGGCAGTCATTCTCTTGGTAGAAATCCAAAGTTTATGGTTACTGTGGTAGATTTAGGAAGGGAATTGATAAGGCGAAAAATTAAACTTGCTTATGGAGGAGGTAGTGTTGGCCTTCAAGGAGCTGTTGCTTCAACAGTCTTCACCAATGGTGGTCTCGTTAGAGGTTTTATTCCTGGGTACATAGCAACACGACAGGTTTACGGACCTACATACGGTGTAGAGCATACAGTTTCCAGTAATTACTACAAATATTTTGAGATAAATCATGCTGTGGAAGCTTTCATTGTTCTTCCCGGAGGAGTTGACACTATGGAAGGTTTGTTCACCTTGATCTCGTGGGCTTCTGAAGGGTTACACAATAGACCCATTGGTCTCTTGAACATTGACAGTTATTTCAATAACCTAATCAAGTTTCTAGATGATGCGGTGAGGCAGAACTTCATGGCTTCCAGTCAGAGGAAACATTTCATTTCTTCTTTCTTTGTTGATGAGCTTTTGGACAAGCTAGAGTTTGCTAAAGTTTTCCCGGATCCTGGGGCTAGTTACAACGAGTTTGTGAATCCTGGAAGACTAGACTTAGAATTGCATTTGTAACTTTCTTCATGTAATCCAAGTCGTATCTTGTGTTGAAATAATATTATTCATAAACATCAATGGTTAGCCACATGCAAGCTACATTTTCTTCATTCTTCAGTCTTTCACTGTTGGTGTCACTATTTCACGTCATGTTTTGTATCATCATCACGGTCGCGATCTTTTACGTCAATAGGATATTCGAACGAGTCAACTATCTTATTGATTTGTCTTGTCAGCATCACTTTACTTCATTTATTCAATCAGATTACATTGACGTTTCTGATGATAAGTAATTAGGTCATTAATCGCTTCATAACAAGGCATCAGTTCATTCAACAAGGTTGAGTTGTCTATAGCTTTTAACAAGCAGGTTCTTTGAATTTGATCGAACAAGTCATCAGTTTATAGTAAAGGATAGCAATTCTCGATCGTCAGTCTGTTCAAGTTTCTTAACAGAGATTTGTTAGTATCCTGACCGCAAGTCAATCTTAGAGAATATAATGGATTCTCTAAGCTGATCAAATAAGTCATGATACGAGGTAAAGGATAACGGATTGTTCAACTGACAGTAGTTGATATAGAGTCTTATTGATTCGCGTATGAACAAAATAGGTATTCTTCCAAAGAGGAAACACTTGATCAGATGATTCTTTGTCAGGAAGTCATTGATGAAAACACGCTCAATACAAAGTTACGAATATTGGTCCTTTCTAGGATCAAGATTGACAGAGAATTCAATTTCTCGAAACGGTGAAATATTAGGAAGTTCATATCAGAGAGGTGACATACTCTCGTACGTTACTTCAGTTCAGATGTTTCTTTTTACGTAGACTTCACACGAAAAGACTTTACGCTCCTTTTGGTTGAGAGGTTTGCACACATAAATTCGAGATGAACTCGGTCGGTTTAGAAATCAGCTTTGCTTTCACCTATATAAGGTTTCCATCATCGATCTTCAGTTGAAGAATTCTTCGTCAAGAGTTGTCAATACCAACATCGTTCGATCAGCCAATGTATACTAAGGATAATTGTCATATTCCTTGTATGGTATTTCAACGAGGTTTTGCAAGGAGTTGTCGCTTAATGAACGATTTTGATTCCTAAGATATAATCACATATTTGCATCTTGATGAGTTAGACATTAGAATGCGATACTTTAGATAACAGAGTTCATTAATTCTAGATGTTCGTTTTTGAATCAGCGATTAGATCGTCTTGAGTCCACATGAGGATCTTTGACATCGCCTTCACAGCTGTTTCTCAACAATTATCATTTCTTCATAGTCGTCTCACTTTCGTACCATTTTGCGATGCAGATCAGTTTCGTCCTTCGTGATGCGATGCGTACGTTAATAACGGATCAGAGGGTCATATTTTTTTCATTCATTCTTGCGTCTCTTTACTGAGTACGAAAGTTCTATTAGAGTCTAAGCTCGATACGATTTGAGTACTAATCAATTGTTATTTAATGAGAATTCTAACAGAGTAAATATTTACCAAGTAATTTTTCATACCTTTCCTGAAGCAGAGGGAGGCGAGAGTCGTGGATGTGATTGACTCAAATTTTTTTTATTTCAAATTTTGATCCGAAGATCGGTTTTAAAACCATTTGCTCTGATACCAAATTGTAACACCCTAATCCGTCCAGGTCTGCAGCCCCTTTCGGACTAAAGTATTAACTTGGTAATCGTAAAATTTAAAACTTTTCAAACACTTTTATTTATCATAATAATATTTTTCATATCATAAACAGTATAGAGTTTTCAATATTGCGGAAGCTTAACAAATCATAACCACAAACATAATTTATTTATATTCTTTAATTCAAAACCATCACATCCATTCCAACTATCTCGCCTCCGTCTGCCTCCAGGATCACGTCACATCATTCTATTGACCTGGGTGTAGCAAATAAAACACACTACACGCTCAGCGGTAAAGCTGAGTAAGCATATCTAATGCGTCGAACATCCACATAAATTGAATCTCAATTCATAATCAACCATTTGATATCATGCACATAATGTTCAGTTCAGATATTCAATAATCAATATTCAATTTTCAACATTCATTATTCAATCATTCAACATGTATATTCATCATTTGTCATTCAACAATATCCTTAAACTATTCTTTGTCAACCCTTAAATGAATTGTAGTTTAACTAATTAAACAATATTCCAGTATACAGAGTACTCCTAATAATCCTTAAGCTAGGCCCAGTTTAAGATAAAAGGGTTTTGGAAATCTTAAACTTACCTTCACTTAAGGCCAACCAAAAACCGACAGCGTAGTGATCACTGTTGGGTGGGTGGTACCCCCAAACGAGTAGGTACGCAAGTTTGGTTCCTGGATCCCGTACATACGTTTTAACCCTAGCCACCGGGCATCATACCCGCAAGGCCTAACTTATATAGGTATATCTTAGAGTTCTTCTAGATACCTTTCAAATCAACATTAATATGGGTATATCTTAGAGGTCTTCTAGATATCCTTAACAATACATATTATTTTCACAATCATCAATATATATTCATTATGATTCAATCATTCATAATTTCCATTTTTAATCAAAACATTTATCAAGATTTAATCATCATAATCATCAATCAATAATCATTACCATAATCACCAATCAACATAATATTCAATAACAATTAGCGGCCTAGCTTCNAATTGTTCATATTTCCAAGAATATTTTCGGAACACTGGAATTGAGGAAAAATCGATTTATTCAATAAATTAATACAAAAATCGATTTTTAAATATATATTAATCTATTTAAATATACAAAATCGATTTTTCAACATATATTAATCCATTAAATACACAAAAATCGATTTTTCAACATATATTAATCGATTAAATAGGAATATCGATTTTATAATATATTTTAACCGATTAAATACTAACAATCAATTTTATACCTTAATATAATCGGTTATTATTATTTTACTTTGATACGCTTTATCTGAACAAGTTTTAATCGATTCTTATCTAGGAAATAATCGATTTTCTGTTGCTGTTCATCATCTTCTTCCTCTGGTCTATTTTCGAAATTATCATTTTTAAACACCAAACTTTAATTTAATTATATAGAAATGTTCTCACAGGTTTATAGATCATTTTAGAATCATTAAAACATATTTTTAACATCAAATTCGAGGTTTATGATTCTTGGTTCTTCAAACATTTTAAACACAAAACTCAATCAAACGACCGTTTATGAACGTAGAAACGATCTATACGAACATTCTAGTCATTAGATATATCAACGGGCTTACCTCGAAGGTAAATGAAGGTTTTGAATATTTTCTGGCGAAACTTCCGGCGACGATTACTCCCAACTCCGGCGACCTCTCACCAAATTGACAGCACTACAGCGTTCTCCTTACTTTGAGCAACCGAATAGAAGAAGGAAGTATATGTTTTGGTGAAGAATTGAGAATGCTTAGCTCCCTTTATATAGTGGATTTGAGGGAGAAGAAGACACTTGTTGGTGAGCGTAGGAAGATTCACAATCTGCTTAGTGCGCTGGGAGGCGCCGTTCGCACAGTGTCCCTGATTGGGACCAATTTTGGTTCCAGTTGGGGTACACTTTTTGGTTCAACTTTCTCCGAATTGAATTCCGTTTGCACCGTTGTGATCGGGCAGTTAAACTCTATCTATTGATATAATTTTTATATTTATTTGTAATACTTTTTCCGACATCATATTTTTGAGTGTTTGACTTTGACAGAGTCAAAATTGATTTAGTTGATCTTTATTCAAAAAGGTTCTCACAATTAATTCATATCATTTATTCCCATGATTCATTTTAGTAAATCTTTTCAATATTTACATCACAAGTCAATTTCTTAATTTATTCTTGATTTGGGTCTGTACTCAGGTTCTCAATCAAGATCACACAATAAGTCAACAGGTTGGATTTATCTCTATGAGATTTAACCCAATTATGATTATTGGACATCAATATATATTTTATTTCGGTCCAAAGCCTAACAATAATTTATTTTAATCAAAACCAATTTTGTTTAATTGAATATTTAATTCAATAAATTTTAGGGTATATTTTGGGGCGTTACACTCTTTCTCTAAAGGCTTTGTGAAAATGTCGGCTAATTGGTTATGTGTTTCTACAAACTCAATTTCGACATCACCTTTGAGAACATGATCTCTAATGAAATGATGCCTAATGTCAATGTGTTTCGTCCTTGAGTGAAGAACGGGGTTCTTCGTCAAGCTTATGGCGCTAGTATTATCACAACGAAGAGGGACGTGATTGATACTAAGGCCATAGTCCACGAGTTGTTGCTTCATCCAAAGGGTTTGAGCACAACAACTACCGGCGGCAACATATTCCGCTTCGGTTGTGGATAACGCAACACTGACTTGCTTTTTACTAAACCATGAGACTAGAGAGCTACCAAGTAAGTGGCAAGTCCCACTCGTACTTTTACGGTCCAATTTGCAACCGGCAAAGTCCAAGTCGGAATAGCCAACGAGATGACAAGAAGAGCCTTTTGGATACCACAGTCCAACGTTAACCGTGCCGGCAAGGTATTTCATAATCCGCTTTACCGCCGTTAAGTGCGATTCCTTCGGACACAATTGATACCTTGCGCAAAGGCAAACGGTAAACATGATATCCGACCTACTAGCGGTAAGATAGAGAAGGGATCCGATCATACCTCGATACTTTTTGACTTCTACTTCCTTACCTTTCTCGTCTTTGTCAAGATGGTCTGACGTGCTCATCGGGGTCGCCATGGCTTTGGCGTTGTCCATTTCAAACCATTTTAGGAGCTCCTTGCAATATTTGGCTTGGCAAATGAACGTGCCATCTTTCATTTGCTTGACTTGGAGTCCCAAAAAGAATGTGAGCTCGCCCATCATTGACATTTCGAATTCACTTGTCATTACAGTTGAGAATTCCTTGCACAAAGATTCGTTAGTAGCATCGAATATAATATCGTCTACATAAACTTGAACCAAAAGGATGTTATTGTTTTTACTCTTGATAAAAAGTGTGGTGTCAACCTTTCCCCTTTGGAAACCACTATCCAAAAGAAATTTGCTCAAACGTTCGTACCAAGCACGGGGTGCTTGTTTAAGACCGTAGAGCGCTTTCTTGAGTTTGAAGACATGGTTGGGAAACTCAAAGTCTTCAAACCCCGGGGGCTGGTCAACATACACTTCCTCTTGAATAAAACCATTGAGGAAGGCACTCTTAACATCCATTTGATAAAGTTTAAAATCCATAGACGAGGCAAAAGCAAGAAGTAAACGAATAGCTTCTAAACGTGCTACGGGTGCATAAGTTTCTTCAAAATCAATGCCTTCTTCTTGATTGTAGCCTTTAGCTACAAGCCTAGCTTTGTTTCTAGTGATTATTCCATTTTCATCGAGTTTGTTACGGAACACCCATTTTGTACCAATAATCGTACGATCATCGGGCCTTGGCACCAATTCCCAAACGTCATTCCGTTTGAATTGGTTTAGCTCCTCTTGCATAGCCAAGGTCCAATGTTCATCGTTTATTGCTTCGGAAATGGTTGTAGGTTCAATTTGAGAAACAAAAGCCATGTGACCTACGGTGTGCCAAAGAGAGTTACGAGTACTTACCCCGCGGTTGATGCTGCTGATTACCTGGTCAAGTGGATGGTTCTTGTGCGTTCTCCAAGCGATGGGAAGCTCGGTTTCCTCTTGTTCCTGGGCTTCCTCTTGTTCTTCTTCGTCCGCTTGGTCCTCATTTTCGACCATCACTTGAGGTGTTTCCTTAGGTTGTGGTTGCGGGTTGGTGTATAATGGTGTGTCTTCTTCATCGTCCTAAACGTGTAATCTTTCGAGTGAATCTGCAAGATCATCAAAAATAGCCTTTCTCGCCAAGCGAGTATTATCTTCGGAAAACACAACATGAGGGGACTCCTCAATAGTCAAAGTACGTTTATTAAACACTCTATAGGCCTTGCTGCGAAGAGAATAACCAAGAAAAATCCCTTCGTCCGACTTGGCATCAAATTTTCCCAAGTTATCTTTGCCGTTATTATGAATAAAACATTTGCAACCAAAGACTCGAAGATGGGAAAGGTTTGGCTTTCTCCCTTTGTATAATTCATAGGGCGTTTTCATGAGTATCGGTCGANCAATAGTCAAAGTACGTTTATTAAACACTCTATAGGCCTTGCTGCGAAGAGAATAACCAAGAAAAATCCCTTCGTCCGACTTGGCATCAAATTTTCCCAAGTTATCTTTGCCGTTATTATGAATAAAACATTTGCAACCAAAGACTCGAAGATGGGAAAGGTTTGGCTTTCTCCCTTTGTATAATTCATAGGGCGTTTTCATGAGTATCGGTCGAATGACGGCTCGGTTTAACATGTAGCTCGCGGTACTCACGGCATCCACCCAAAAATACTTAGGGATTTTTGCCTCATTGATCATAGTTCTGGCCATCTTTTCGAGACATCTATTTTTACGTTCCACCACTCCATTTTGTTGTGGTGTACGTGGGGCTGAGAAGTTATGATCAATGCCGAGTTCGTCACACAAATCTGAAAACAGATTTCGTTCGAACTCTCCCCCATGGTCGCTTCTTATGGCTACTATGGTTGTATCTTTTTCATTTTGAACTTTCTTTAGAAAATTTTTGAAAACATGAAATGCTTAACTTTTATGAGTAAGAAACAAGGTCCATGTAAACCTAGAGTAGTCATCGACAATCACAAACGCAAAGTAATTGCCACCAAAGCTTTTTGTTCTAGAAGGACCAAAGAGATCCATGTGCAAAAGTTGAAGCGGTCTAGACGTTGAAACAACGTTCTTAGACTTAAACAAAGCCCGAACTTGCTTCCCCTTTTGACATGCATCACATATGGTGTCTTTTTCAAACTTAAGTTTTGGAATGCCAATTACTAAGTCTTGTGAAACCAATTTGTTCAAAAGGTTCATGTTCATATGAGCTATGCTTCGGTGCCATAACCAAGTGTCTTCCTCTTTACTCATGAGGCACTTAGCAAAGCCGGAAGGAGATTTGTCTAAGTTAACCATATATATGTTATCGATTCTATCACCACGTAGAATGACCTTATTGTCACTAAGGCGTTCTACTGTGCATGATTTTGAATCGAAGGTCACACGGTTTCCCTTGTCACATAATTGACTTATGCTCAAGAGATTGTGTTTAAGACCTTTAACAAGCAAGACATTATCTATAGAGGAGTTTTCAGATTTACCTACCGAACCAGTGCCGATAATCTTTCCCTTGCTGTTGTCCCCGAAAATTACGTTTCCTCCTTTGGCGGGCTTGATTTGGAGAAACTTGGATGCATCTCCGGTCATGTGCTTGGAGCATCCGCTATCAAGGTACCAAAGTACACTTGATGCCTTCAAGCACACCTAAGAAACACATCAATGAGTTTTAGGTACCCAATTTACGTTGGGTCCTCGGGTGTTAGGTGTTTGATGGTAGTGTGCTTGATTTTGTGATAGCTGCCTATGCCTAGTGTAACAAACGGGAGCAATATGGCCTATCCTATTACAATAATGGCAAACTACGTTGGGGTTGTACATGTGTCTAGGTTCATAATAGTTAGAGGGTTTAACCATTTTGTTCCTATTTTGTGAAAACAATGGTTTTTGAAAATTTTGAAACTGACCTTTTCTAGGTGCTCTAGAATTATTTCTCCTAATTTGAGAAAATTCATTTTTATGCACAAAATCATTTTTCTTAGGTTGTCTACCATGACCATTTTCATTCCTAGGTTTTAGTCTAGGTTGTCTAGTGTCCTTAGGTTGACTAGGTTTTCTATTATCTTGATTTTTAGGTTTCTTATGTTGAACCTTAGATGATTGTCTAGGTGGTGGCTCAACATTTTCTTTAGCTTCATTTTTATTGAAACCTATTCCTTCCTTAGAAAAGTGCATAGTGTCAAGCAGTAAATTTAAGTCTTTGTGAGGAGTATTAAATTTCTTGACCGTGCTCTCAAGTGTGCTCTCAAGTTTAGCGACTTGCTCTTTTAAAGCTTTACAAGACCCACATTCACTTGATGAACTTTCCGGTTTGTCATCGCTTCTTTTTCCAAAAAATTTGTTTTCTTGTTTAAGTATTTCATTTTATTTTTCCAATTTTTCAAAATCATTTTCAAGTGTAGAAAGACGTTTCTTCAAAGATTTATTTGTTTTAGAAGCGCTAACAAATTCTTCATAAAGTTCATGAAGTGCTTCTTGCATTTCTTCAAAAGTATAAGAGTCGGAAGAAATGGTACATACCTCTTGGACGTCGTCGTTTTGATCTTCGTGCGCCATGAGGCAAAGATTTGCAACTTCTTCCTCCTCTTGGTCGGTTTATTCGTCGCCGGAATCGCCACCCCAAGAGATGTAAGCCCTTTGCTTCTTGAAGTCGGGCTTGTCCTTGCCGTGTTTGGCTTTTGAACACCTTGGCTTGATGTGACCAATCTCGCCACAGCCATAGCACTTGGGAGGACCGTCGTGCTTCCTTCCCTTCCGCTCAAATTCCTTCTTCATGAACTTGTGGAACTTCTTGATGACGAGTCCAAATCTGTTGTCGTCATTGCTTGAAACCTCTTCCACCGGTTCCTTGGTGGCTTTGAGAGCTATCCCCTTTTTCTTTTGTTCATCCAAAGACGGGGTTAGAATAGTAGATTCATAGGTTTTAAGATTACCTCTTAGCCCGTCGATGGTGACGTTGGAGACTCCAATGGATTCATAGATTGCATCGGCTTTTGACCTCCATTTGGGAGTGAGGCTTCGGAGGATTTTCCTTACGAGATCCTTGTTGGTATACGTCTTCTTAAGAGCATGAAGATCGTTTATGATTTTTGAGAACCGATCAAACATGTCGTCGATTTTCTCACCTTCCTTCATTCGAAACATTTCATATTCTTGGGTGAGAAAATCGATCTTGGCTTCCCGTACTTGATCAGTACCTTCGTACGTTACTTCAAGCTTGTCCCACATCTCCTTGGCGGTTGTGCAACAGGAGATCTTTCGGTAGTCATCGGGGTTGACTGCGCAATATAGCATATTCATGGCCTTTGCATAATTTTCAATCTTCTTGATGTCCTCGGCATCAAACTCGTCCTCAGTTTTTGGAACCGTGGTTTCTCCTACTTTCTTCATTGGGATTTCCTCTCCGTTTTTGATGACCAACCATAATTGGAAGTTGGTGGAACGGATATAGATTCTCATCCGTTCCTTCCAATAGGAATAGTTGGTTCCATCAAAGAGTGGTGGCCTAGAAGTGGATTGACCTTATCCAATTCCTGCATAGAGATTTCTAGAAGAAGAGCCCATGATCGCTTTACTCTCAAACGGTTAAGTTTGGACGTGAGTTAGGCTCAGATACCAATTGTTAGAATAATAGACCAACGCTAGAGGGGGGGTGAATAGCATTTGATCAAGAAATCGCAGGAATAAAAATGTATAAACGAGAAGTAAAGAGAAAAGTAAGAGGCACACCAATTTTACCCTAGTTCACCACAACTTGTGGCTAATCCAGCCTCCCGAGAGACTCTCTCGAGCTACACTACTATCTCGTTAAGCTTAACGGTGCTCAACAAACCCGTACAACTTGAGAGTTCGAGTCACACGAACCTCAACAAACCTTCGAAGAAAACAACCCTTCCTTCGAACAACAAGAGAAATACTTTCTCTTGTCAAGTGTCTAAGAATAGGAGTTGTGAAGTAATGTGATGTGTAAAACAGACCCAAACTCCCCATTTTATAGTAGAAAAATAGGCTCCAACGGACCAAAACATTTAAGGGGTGATTGGCACAATTTGTGGGATTTGATTAAATTTGGATCTGCTGAAATTCACCCAGACAGCGCTGTCCTAGGCTTGGACATCACTGTTCTAGGCTTGCGTTTTAAAAATTGGGAAGCAACGGTCATGCCAACAGCGATGTCCAATACTCCTACATCGCTGTTTTGGCTGTTGACTTCCAAACAAGGAAAGTTTTAGCCTTAAATTCCTTCCAACGGTCAGGTCCCTACATCGATGTTCAATACTAGAACATCGCTGTTTAGGTCTGACTTTGAAGATGGAAGTTTGGCTTGACAGCGCTGTTGCTAGGTCAACATCGCTGTCCAAAAACTTTCTGCCAATGCACTTTATTTTTGGCTTAGGTTGGACAGCGCTGTAGGGAAGCCTACATCGCTGTTCTAGATGTTTCTAGAAATCCAACCTTGGCTCAACAACGATGTCTAATATCCAACATCGTTGTTGGAAGACTTAACGCCAAACCATGGTTTTCAGCTACCCAAGCCACACAGCGCTGTTGGTTACACCAACATCGCTGATGGGCTTGTTTAGCCAGACCCATAGTTGGTTTAGTCATGCCGTTAGCCGATGTCAAAAATGTAAGTTTTCCAAAATAAAAACCAAGTATTGAAAACATTTGTTTATTGCATTTTGCTAAGAAATCAAGTAAAACATCTTAAAAACCACGTCATTTAGTTGAAAACCACAGCTAACCAAGTATGCGCCGTTTCGCATGGTTTTCACTAAACGACCAAAAGCAGAAGGTGGTTTTTGAAGCGTTTTTGTTGGATAACTATTTAAATATGCCCAGAAGTAAAAACCAGTCATAAAAAGTTGAAAACAACTTGGTTGGTTCGGACGCCAAAAACCAACGCCGAAAACCGAAAGCCGAACGCCGGTTTCTGAAAGCCGAACACCGGTTTCTGAAAGCCGAACGCCGGATGGCTTGGTTTTTTGATCTGGGCGAACTCCAAGTGTTTTTAGTCATGTTGAAGACTTATGAAAAACATTTTTGAATTTGTAAAAATTATTTTGATGAAATGAGCCTAGAGAGCCAAGTTTTGAAAGTTTGTGCCGGTGTTGATCACATTAAGACCGACTCAATGCAATTCTAATTCTTCGTTCTTGATTCTTGGTTCTCAAATCATCATGCCATGTTCCTTCGCCTTGGTTTTGCTCACTTTAGCCTTGTTATGTCACGGCGGTTTGGCATTATCAAAACCTGTCATAAAAACGAACACAGTTTAGTACGACGTAGGCGTAAACCCCTGTTCCAACACTGAGTACTCCACTCAATAAAGAGCTACAGTCCAGAATTCTTGAACAACAGCTAGAAGACGGATTCTGTGGAAAAAGGAATCCCTCCTCAAACAATTGGGTATCTCCAAACACCCATTCCAATGAGGAATCCTCACATCACAATCTTCATTCAAAATTGAAGCCAGCAAATGCAACGGATAGTCTATTTTGATTCAACGGATAGATTACCCAATCCAGCTATAAATAACATCCTTGGAAGACTGGAGAAAAACACGAATGAGATACAAGAGAACTGATCCATCATCAACCTAACTATAACAAAGCTATCTCATTCACAGTTAGCCAAAAAGCTTGATAAAGAGAGATTTCTAAACTCCTTATCCAGAAGCAAACTTCTCCTCCTTCCAAAGAGCTATAATGTAAACACTTGAAGGTTTCCTTGCCTCAAGTACCACACCACATTGAAGGATACAGCTTTTAATCAAACTTCTTGGTTACAAAGGGGGTACATCAACTTTCTTATTACAAGTTGATCTTGCAAGTCCTATTGTTCGGATCTTACAGTTGTTGAAGAAGCTTGACCTTCGAAGGAACAACAAAGTCAGCACGAGTGCAGTAGCAACATTGGCCTTGCGAAGATATACCGTGCAGAAATTCACACGAGTGTAATTGTTGGTTCATTATTCAACAACCAACTACATAGTGCATTTTGAGGACGTAGAAGGATTACCCTACCTTCGAACCTCGTTAAAGTTTGCATGTCTCTCTCTTTTATCTTTACTTATACTTGCATTATATTAACTGTGAAAACTTACCCATCCATATTGATTACTGCTCTATTAATCCACCAAATTCCGCACACAATCTAAGGTTCACAAGAACTCTAGACTAAACACCCATTTTCACGTTTTCAAAAATAAACGAAAAAGTTTTTAATTTGTAACAAAGTCTATTCACCCCCCTCTAGACTTTGTATCTCACCACTTTGGGACCACCAATTGGTATCAGAGCTAACTTCTCACTATCTACACTTAGATTAACGAGAAGCGATCATAATGGTGAACAATATGGATCACGGTTTGCCCAAGTTCTCTCTTCTAGGTTATGATGATTGGAAGATCATGATGGAAGCACACCTCGACGCCCTACATGATTGCATGTGGATGGTGCTTGAAGATGGACCATTGAAAATCCAAATGGAGAATCTTGAGAGGAATCCAACAAATCCTGATGTAGTCAGTCCACTACATTCCAAAGCCCAAGGAGAAATGGGATGATAGAGATTGCAAGAAGCACAATCTCGACAACGTCGCCAAAACAGCCATCTTCAAGACACTTGATCCCATCACCTTCTCTAAGATCAAGCATCTCAAGACTGCCAAGGAGATATGGCAAGGTCTTGGGAAGCTGTGTGAGAATTTAGAGGATCTGAGAAAGCAGAAGATAGAGGTCCTACTTGAGAAGTTCAAAAGCTTCAAAATGCTTCCCGGAGAATCATTTAATATGTTGGATGAAAGATTCCACAAAATCTTAAATGATCTTGCATCACTTAACCACGTTCTTTCTCCCAAAGAAAAGAATGTAAGGTTACTGAGATCTCTTCCAACTGAGTGGTACATGAAAGGTAACCACGGTTGGGAGGGCAGCGGAAATATAAAAATTTAATCTCCCAATAGTGATTACTAGCCCAAGAACAAGTACTAAAACTATAGCTAGAGATAGAAAGTTATACCTTCTCCGGTAAAGCGGTATGAACGAGAAGTCGAGCAAAAAGTGTTGAAGGAGCAAACATAGCCGTTCAAGTGTCCGTCCTCCAACTTTGACACACGAACAATCTCCGGAATCTACTATAATCTTTATGCTAGTAAAGATTATAATAGTATATTAAATATAAAGATTATTTTGGGATAATATTAACTTTGTATATTAGATACTAGAAAATATATCAATAATATTTTAAAGAAAATATTATATCAATTTTCTACACCCAAAATAGTAACTTTTGAACTCAAAAGTTTTTCTCTTCCTCTTCAAGTTTTTGGCCGAAAACCTTTTCTCATGGATGAAGAAATTGCAAATGATATATTTTAAAAGGAATAAAGGTGAAACATCATCAAATGCTAAACAACAAAAGTACATGGCTTATCATGTAGTGTAGTGGGAGACAAAGCCCCCACACACTCAATTTCAAGCATGGTACGAAATTAGAAGGGGGGAAGAATTTAATTTTCTCCTCTCAAATGTTCAAAGTGTATTTTATTTGACATCAATAATTTTTATGATATAAAATAAAATACCCAAAACATTTTAAAACAAGTATATAAAATATAATTTAAAATAGTTTTTGTCAAAATAATTATTTACATAATTAAAATGACACTCCAAAATAAAATGTACACAATATAATATATAATGTAATATATATATATACATACATAAGTAATAAGCGGTATCTAGCAACACATTATTACCCCCAGATTATAAGTTCAGACGTTTGCTCCGTCTACACCAATACTATAAGTAATAAGCGGTATCTAGCAACACATTATTACCCCTAGATTATAAGTTCAGACGTTTCCTCCGTCAAAACCTTTCTACGACTAAGACTTTGTATAACGTAGATCCTTTTGTCCCAATGTCTTAACTTAGTGCAAGGGATATAAAATATCCAACTTGTAGCCATTAAGTTATTTACTGATTAATAATTCTGACTGATGAGAACAGATGTCTAAACTCATCTCAGCATGGCCAAGCATTTCTTCAATCATACTTATCAGTGGGGCCCTACAAGACATTATTCTGCTTGAGTAGCAGTGACAAATTCTTTCTACGTAATCTACGTCTTCGAATATGTGCAGAGGCATGCCCAATACAAAGCCTGTGTACCATCCTTATTTCATACGACTTAGGACAATGAATCAAAGCATGCGGGTTCACACATTTGATGAACGTAATACTTCAAGTCTGAGGATCGTTATACCAATAGTCGCATTAAGGACACTTAGAGCATAGACTAAAAGTCTAGGCAATGTCCTTAAGGTGGGTCAGGTCTGGCATCCTATTATTAACGATAATATCTGCCTGAGAGTATATGCGAACACTCCGTCATTGACCAAGAGACTAGGTCAAACATCTGCCTCTCACTAGTCTCACGCGCACTAACGATATCTCACTCCGTTAATGCTTCGACTATATACCGTTCAGAATTATACTAAGTGACAAGATGTAAGTCTTAACATCAGAAGACTCATTCTGATAAACATCTTATAATATAATTCTAGGAATGCAATTAAGAGTTTACATTAGCATGAGATGTTTGTAAACTTATTATATCTACCTTTACATGATAGAAAATATCTAAGATATTACAACAGTAGTTGGCCATAAGGGCACCAACTCCAACAATCTCCCACTTGCACTATGGCTAATCTGGCACCGGTCGAATGCCCATTGACCTAGTGTGACCCTCATGCTTTAGCTTTCTCAAGGGCTTGGTCAGGGGTCGGCTATGTTGTCGTCTGTTCCTACTTTGCAAATCTCCACATCACCTCTGTCTACGATTTCTCGTATGATGTGATAACGTCGTACAATGTGCTTGGTCTTTTGGTGAGATCATGGTTCCTTTGCCTGTGCAATGGCCCCAGTGTTGTCGCAAAACAACGCTATTGGGTCATTAATGCTAGGAACCACTCCAAGTTCAGAAATAAACTTCTTTATCCAAACACCTTCCTTTGCTGCTTCAGCAGCAGCCATGTACTCAGCCTCTGTAGTTGAATCGGCGGTTGTGTCGTGTTTAGAACTCTTCCAACTAAAAGCTCCGCCATTCAGACAAAACACATACCCTGCTTGTGACTTGTAATCGTCTCGATCGGTTTGGAAGCTGGCATCAGTGTAACCTATCACTTTCAGCTCTTCCTCACCTCCTTATACCAGGAATGCATCCTTAGTATTCCGAAGATACTTTAGGATGTTCTTGACCGCTGTCCACACCTGGATTCTCCTGGTATCTGCTGGTCACGCTTAAAGCGAATGAGACATGAGGTCTAGTACATATCATGGCATACATGATGGAACAAATTGCAGAAGCATATGGGACCTTCATCATGAGTTCCTTTTGCTCGGGAGTAGAAGGACTCTGGCTCTTGGAAAGAGCTGTGCCCGGTAACACAGGTAAGGATCCCTTTTTCGAGTTAGACATGCTAAATCGATCAAGGACCTTATCTATATATGTACTTTGACATAGACCTATCAACTTTCTTGACCTATCACGGTAGATTCTTATGCCAAGGGCATAACTAGCATTCCCCAAGTCCTTCATGGCGAAGTTCTTGCTCAACCAAGTCTTTACAGATGTGAGAGCAGGAAAATCGTTACCCATTAACAATATGTCATCGACATATAGGATTAGGAATACTATCACACTCCCATTGACCTTCTTGTACACACAAGACTCGTCAGAATTCTTCTCAAAACCAAAACTAGTGATGGTTTCATCAAAGCGTATATACCAACTCCGAGACGCTTGTTTCAATCCGTAGATTGACCGTTGCAGCTTACAAACTTTAGCAGATTCACTAGCAATTATAAAACCGTCAGGTTGTGTCATATAGACATCCTCTTTGAGGTTCCCGTTAAGGAAAGCCGTCTTGACGTCCATCTGCCAAATCTCGTAATCGTAGAACGCTGCAATCGCAAGCATTATCCGAATGGACTTTAGCATCACAAGTGGAGAAAAGGTTTCGTCATAGTCAATTCCGTGTATTTGTCTATAACCTTTTGCTTCCAATCTAGCCTTGAAGGTATGAACCTTCCCGTCTATGTCTGTTTTCTTTTTGAAAATCCACTTGCACCCTATGGGTTTTATCCCTTCGGGCGCATCAACCAAGGTCTAGACTTGGTTTGTGTACATAGACTCCATTTCGAATTTCATGGCATTAAGCCATTCTTCGGATTCGGGGCACGTGATTGCCTCGAGGTAGGTCTCAGGTTCGCCTTGGTCTACCAGCAAGACGTCACCTTCATCAGATACATGGAAGCCGTATCTAACCGGAGGATTATGCATCCGGTCTGACCTACGTGGTAAAACCTAAGCCGGTCGAGATACTAAATCTTGACGCTCGGGTTCCACTGCTATTGAGATCTCTTCTTGTGGTTCTCAAATTTCTTCGAGGTCTACCTTTCTCCCACTAGAAATAGCAGAGAGAAACTCCTTCTCAAGGAAGGTTCCGTTCCGAGCAACAAAGATTTTGTTATCGGTCGGATGATAGAACTCATACCCTTTCGTTTCCTTAGGGTATCCCACAAATTTACACCTATCAGATTTGGAATCTAGCTTACCAGACGTCATGAGGTGTCTAACGTAAACATCACAACCCCAAATCCTCAAGTACAACAAATTTGGTTTTGTCCCACGCCATAGTTCGTATGGTGTGCTCTCAAAAGGTTTAGATGGTACGCGATTGAGTGTGTGTGCAGCTGTTAATAGTGCTTTTCCCCAAAAAGACTCTGGTAATGTTGTCAGACTCATCATACTCCGAACCATATCGAGCAG
>OOIL02002721.1:217971-233280 GCA_900332095.2 Cuscuta campestris | reverse complement strand
TTAAATTTATACCGATCCGTCCCGTTTGTCCCGTTTTATCTATTTTATTAATATATAATTCTAATTCTATACACTCATTCTTTAATTAATTAAGTTAACTTCAAGTTTCAACCCAAAATTTATTAAATTTATTTGGCCCAATTGATTAACTACCATGATTCTCACTGATCATCTAAATGCTGATTTTTGGTTTTTGCTGGATGGCTACTACCTACTGCCTTTCTTTTTTTGCTGGATGGCTACTGCAATACTACCTACTGCTTTTGTTTTTTTGAATGACAGTAGCTAATTGCTTGGTGTATATGAACACAACTAGTTTTTGGATGTCTTAGGAAGTTAATGACTTTTATCTATGACATTTTGTGACTTTTGGATTGAGTACCCCCCTCTTATATTTGGGATTAGGACAAAGTAGGACGACCCGAATCCGTCCCGGTTTGTTCCGATCCCGAATTTTATGGGACAAACCGGGATAAGATTGTAATCCGAACTGTTCCGGACCGTTTATATATAACGGGACAAGACCGGAACAACCTAAAATCTGGACCGTCCCGATCCGTGCCCACCCCTAATTCCAAGCACCGAGTCTAAATATTTTTGCATTGAATCATGCCCTTTGTGAAGGTTGTTGAGTTGCTCCTTGAGTTGAAATATATGAGTACGGGACAGAGAATTATAACGTGTATGTAGATGATCCCAAATCTCGGCAGCAGAGGAACAAAGATGAACCAAATTCTGAATGGTCGGGGAAAGGAGAGCAAGAAGAGATGCACGAAGTTGAGCATCAATAATAAGCCATTGATCATAGGCCGGATTTGGTTTGAGAACCGGCTGTTTGTCTGCACTGACAGGTGCCTTTTCATCCAGAATAGTTGGCGTAGGAGCCTGTATAGAACCATCGACATATCCAAAGAGACGGTGTGCCTGAAGTGTAGCTTTAACGGTCGATGACCAAGACGGATAATTGCTGTCATCTAATTTTATAGGAACAAGAGAGTGCAAGTTGCGAAGGAAAAGTCGCAAACCTCCTGGCAGCAAATCAAAGGGATCTGTCTCAGGTGATCCGGTCACCATGTTTGAATAAGAGCCCTGGAGATGCTGATCCGTGGCTGCGCGCGGTGGAGATACTCAAAACCGAGATAAGCAATGACCGAACACATGGGAAGAAGAAGCTGGACTGATCGATGATGATCGGTAATGACCGTAGAAAGATTGATGGCCAATTTATCCAATCGCAAAAGAAAAATTTGACCAAGGGAAGGGAGTACTGTTGCTGGCCGATGATAAGATGAAGATGATGATAATAATTGAGATGATGATGATGAGATGAGATGATGATGATGGCCGATCAATATTCAGAGACGATCGAAAAAAAAAGAAGAGACAAAGACGGGGTTCCGTTACCCAGGCTCTGATACCATATTGACAAATGGGTAGATTGAAGGACACTTCTGTGGAGAAGAGTACATCACAATATATATAGAAAATAGTACTACTACCATAATTAATATTGTCTAACAATCCCCTTCCTACATTCTTGCATCTGTTTGTTATTGTTCATGCTTCATGTTGTTAATTGTCTCATCTTATATGTGCATAAGTTCATCATTTTTTTCATCATTTACATGCATTGAGGACACTGCATGATTTAAGTGTGGGGGGACGCTTCTGCATTTAGTTATGCATATTTTAGGAAAAAATTTGTTTGCATGTTTTTATACACATACTAGGAGCATGAACAGGGTAGAAAAAAAGACATTTCATGTCAAACATAACATTTTAGACGCAAATTGGTTAAAAATTAAAGTTTTTAAAAGTTTTTAAAGAAAACAAAAATCTTTCACATGAAAATCAATATAAGAAAAAGAGAATTTCAATAAAAATTAGAAATCAGAATAGTTTCTTTTAATCTTTTAGCACTCCTAAGTCTTGCATTTTTGCATTAAATTGAAATTAATTTTGTAACAAATATGTTTGAATTTCTTTAAAAATGAGTTTGCTACTTAAAATTTAAATCATTTCTCTTAATTCAAATCTGATTAGAACTTATTTTTGTTTAATTTCATACCTTTTAATTAGTTAAGTTCAATGTGCACAATTTATTTAGAAATACATGGAGCAGTTTTCCAACTAACTCTTTTTTGTCCTAAGTTGCTATTCAAGTAAAGTTAGTCTTAAGAAAAAAAATGCTTTTCCTAAATTTTGGTTATTTACATACTCCCTCCGTCCCCAAATAGATTACAATCTTTTTTTCTCTCTCCTCTCGATAACTTTTGTTTGTTTACGCGATTTCATCAAGTATTTGATAAAATAAAATATTCTTGTCACCTCTTGTTTTGTAGAACTTTTGACGTAGTTTTTTAATATGTAATTTTTATATCTTATTGATATGCCAATTTGTAAATAAAATGATTTCAAAAAGTAAGAAATTTTGCTCCGTAACCCGCAATTTGTAATCAAATTGGGGACGGAGGGAGTATTATCTAGATGCTGAAATGATTAAATATATATAGTGGAACACCATCTTAGGTTGGCATGGGTGGCACGGCACCTTTGTCCCCTTAAGCAACAGATCCCAAAAGGAAGTGATGTTGTGTATGGAGAAAACCTGTGTTGGAAGAGCAAACCCCATTTTGGGGCGTACGAATCTCGTCCATAACCAGTTAAAAAAAAGGGAAAAAAAAACCGACGCCATTGAGCCAAAAGAAAAAAAGTGCAATAAATGGCTAGGTAAAAGTAAGAAAAAAAATGAATGAAAATATTGTTTGAGCACTCGAGTTAAAACCCTTGGAATACTTTGTTTATTTAGGTCCCGGGCTATCTGGAATGGGCCTAGGGTAGCCTGGTTGAGACTCGCTACACGGGTCAACTCAAACAATTAAAATTAAATATTGAATTAAAGTAATAAATAAAAGTTTCCAAATTTTGGGAAAGAAAATACATTTTCTTGAGCTTTTCTTTATTTGATTGTTTCTTATGATTTCTAACCATTTTTTGCTGCTCTATAAATTTCTTTTAAATTGCTCTCAATGGCCTTAATTAATTTAAAAAGTTTTGACACTAAATAAAAGTAATTTCTACTTAGTTTTGAAGTGAAAGAATTGTTTTAAAATTAAAAGTAGCAAATTTATTTTTAAAGTGTTTATTCTATTTGGTACATGGTTAATTTTTGTTTAATGTTTCATGCATCACTTTAGATTTTTATGAGATTGAGAAATTATTTTGAGCTCTAATGTCAACCAAAGAAAAAAATTGATTCTAAATTGTTTAGTTTGCACGAGGACGTGCAAAAGTCTAAGTGTGGGGGTATTTGATAAGTCACAAAATGTCATATTTTCTTCCCTCATTTCTTAACACTTTTAAGATGTTTTATATGCATTTTATACTTAAATGAACATATTTTGTTCTACTTAGCATTTTAGGCCTTTGTTTACATTTCATACATAAAATGCATGATTTTAAGCACATTTATATTTGACAATTAATTTGGAACATTATTTTTTCTTGGGTCAAATATTTTCAGGTACATAAAAAATGAAGAAAATAACAATATTGGACTTTTAGAGCTTTGAGGCCACAAAATGAAGAAAGGAAGAGAGTTGGGCCGAGCTGAAATTGGAACTCCGACCCAATGAACTTCCCTACTATTATACTCCCTCCGTCCCCCATAGATTTTCTCAATAGCCCTTTTTCTTTGTCCACAATAGATCTTCTCATTTCATTTTTTAACAATTAAAATACCATAACTACCCCCACTTACTTTATTTATTACGCCTCACCCACCTCATTTAATACACTCCACTCATATTTCATTAAGGGTATTATGGTAAACTTTCACCTTTTTTCAACTCTCCTTAAAAACCACCAAAAGTCAAAATGAGAACATCTTAGGGGGACGAAGGAAGTACTAATGTTGACCAACTCCATCTTAAGCAAATAAAGGAAAAAAGAAATAAAAAAGAATGAAGAAGAATGAACCGAAGGAGCACTGGAGTTCTAAAGGGAGAAGACTTCTCTAGCCCTTCTCAAACTCAATTGCAATCAAGATCTAGCCAAAATAAATACAAACGCTGGTAGAATTCTAAAGGGGGGAGACGGATAGGAAACAGAGAGCAGAGGGAGATCGTGAATAGAGAAGTGACGGCCTAGGGTTCCGACCCTAGGTCGGAGATCACAATTCCGGCAGTCCGACGGCAACCATTCCGGCAGCAGCCATGGATTCCGAACACGGCGATGACTGGCGGCTCAAGGTTGGCATCTGGTCCCGACTTCTGTGCATCGTGCGAAGAAGACACTTCCAGGGAGCATTCCTTCTACTTTTCAATTTTATTTTCTATGAATTAGGATTTTGAATTTGTTTAATTTCCAATTGATGAATTTGATATCCGTTATTTAAATATAACTAGTACATCACCCGTGCGATGCACGGAGAAATAAATTTATCACAAATTTTAAAAGATATGAGAATAGCTGATGCTGAATATTATCTAATTCTCGAAGATTGGAGTGCCAACTTTCAGTGTTAGTTTGTGGTACAGAATTCTCGAAGATCTGATTGAGTTCAAATATTAGTTTGTGGTACAGAATTCTCGAAGATCTGATTGAGTTCAAATACTATGTGGTGTGTAAATCCCGAACTAAAGAGGCATTCATATCCCCGAAGATCTGATTGAGTTCAATTGAATGTCTTACATGTTCCTCTATATCCATAAACAAAAAACATTTCATCAATGTTCTTTTCAAATGATGTCCATGACAGAGGAATACACGCACGTCTCTTTACTCGTTGGTTAACTTTGATAAAAGCTGAATATGCTCATTTTTCAAATAACGCCGATCATAACACATTTCATCGTTAATCAATCAGTTTTCACAAGAGTATAAATAACCGGCTCTGGGATATGGCATTTCTTGAAAATCCTGCAAACTCTTACTACAACTGCGAAGTAGCTTATTACCACTGTATCCATTGGTCAAGTGAAAATACCACGGGAAAATAATAATTAATAATGATATGTAAACATTTAAAATCAATTCTTAAAATCAATTAATAATTACATTTTGAAGCATATTACGGGTAGCAGCATCCCCGTTATAATCCCCAACAGCATCATCCCCAACGCCGTTGTACTTGTTATAATATTGGAAAGTTTAAAAAATAAAAAGGAAGCCTATTTTAGGACGAAGAGAGACTCAAAATCATTTAATAAATCACTCCTTTCATAACATTTAAATCCCCATTTTTTATTTTCAGCATTTTACTCAATTTAATTTCAAATCATTTCATTTGAAAAAAGATATAGAATTAAAATATAAAAATAACATATTCTAAAATTGCATAAAAATATCTACAAAAATAATGGGACATGACTATATTATTGAATCATATTACAAAATAAAATGAAAAAGAAATTGATTAAAATTTAACCGTGAGAATATTGTCAAAATATTTTTTTATCTAACATGAATAGAAAACTATTAGGAATATATTTATGTGTGTATATATAGAAACAGGAATATTAGCCCAATCATTCTCCAGGCCCAAGTTACTTTCCCGGCCCAGTAGAGTTAAATATGAAATACGCTTCATTTCCGCCGCTAGGATCCTCTCTTTCTCGACCATCGTCTTCATCCTTTGTCTCCGCTCATCCGTAATCATCTCTCTCTCTCAAATACATTATTAAAGTATTTATTATTATTATATTCAAAAATATTTTTATTTTTTCTATTAAAATTTCAGGTTTTTTAAAATATCCATGCGGTTTCATTTTTCAAGATCTAAAGTAATTGCTCTGTTTTTTATATGCCATTTTTATGCATTTATTTAAAGAGACATATAGCAGAGAATCCAGAGATGAACAATGCCCTTAAAAATGTAATTCTTTTGTCGGGTATTGTTTTTTTATATACTCCGGTATTATTTATTTTGTAGTAGGAATCTGCAATTATTGATTGCATATGTCTCTTTTTGTATTTTTTTCGAGTTTTAGATCTTAAAAATCAAGTTTTTTTTTCAAAAAGGTATGAAATTTGGTTTGTACAAATCTAAAGAACTTGCTGTGCTTTTAAAATTTTAATACGGAGTATATTTTTTTGGATCTATACAATGGTAGGCGTAGCAGGGTTAAACATTGGTCGAAGAACATTTCATTAAAATCTCTATGTCTTCGGTAAGCTATTATCTACACTTTTTCATCTTTTTTTAATGTATAAATTATATTTTATAATAATGGGAAATTTTTCATATACGATATCAAAATTAAATGAAGAAGTAAAGAATAATTATACTCTTAGTTGTCAGTTGTTTCGTTTGGTTCCACATATTTTCCCAGATTTTGTTATTTTCTTCATTACTGGACCTTTCCAGAATTTTCAATATACGTTTCTTGAAAAAATGGCTTTTTAGATTAATTTCCTAACATTGTTGTCTTCTAAAACTCATAAAAGAAGAGCATATGAAAAGTTAGTAATTGTTATTAAAGGAGCATATCTTTTATATCCTCTTTCTGGTTCATAATTTAAAAACAAATATTTTTCTAAAATTGAAATATAGAACATGACCATGATTCCATGAATATAGAACATTGAAGCATTGTCAAAACTTTCCAATGCATTAATCTCTCCAAATGGTTTGAAATTGAAAAAATGCCTAGAGAATTGTTCATCCAAAATCTCAACAACAGTTGTCCTTTTACCAAGTGATAACTTAAATTTGTTTGAAACAATATGAAGCTTGTTATTTGATAGAATTGCAGGATTACTTATTCAATGCAACTGTTTTCCGTTCTTTTAGTGTAGCTCCAAATACTGGTATTTTCTCCTTTTGATAGATTGCAAGGATGTGGTTCCCCTGGAATTCTTTTTCAAATAATTAATATATTTTAGAAAAGTGGCTAGCCACAAAAGTATTGAAGAAAAATACCTCATTATCGTGAAAAATACACCCCCGTGCATAAACTTCTTCAGCATTCGTGTAGAACATTAGATCGTAGGAACGAATTAATCTTAAATTTAGATTGGCTGGAAAGGTAGATGGTTTTTAATCCATTAACCTCGTCCAAAGGGCAGGCATTTTAGAAAACTATAAGGCTAATTCTTAGGAAATCAGTGTAGTGTAAGAATTTAGGGGAATTTAATATCTAATATCTACTTATATCTAATTAAAAAGTGGAAGGGTGTGTAGTGTGTTAGATTTGAATGGTATTTATACACTCAATGGAGTGTGTTGGGTTACAACTTTAACACAGGGATTTTATGGAAGAGATGTTTTCTATGTACTATGAACTGACTTTGTTGGTCTTTACCACTTGTAATGGCCATGGGTATTTGTTGTGTAGTACAGGGACCATGTTCATGGCATGTCTTGTAATTTATTGATTTCATCATATTTTTGCAGCACTTATTTCCTTTACGAAGCTGGAATCTTTTTAATAAATAAGAGGCTGTATTTTAAAAATCATGACCAGCTTCTAACTGTAAAGTTGCTGGCACTTGGCCTTCTGTTTGGCATTTTTTGAGTGTATTAGAATCAGGCCTTTGGTGGTTTTTTGGTGGCCAGATCCGAGACTACAAGAACTCTGAATTCTTGGGGATGAAATGGAATACTTGCGGGTCCTGATTGTATTTCTGAATATACATGCGGGTCCGGAATTTCTGAATTAAGTTGGCCATTGGTTCCATTTTGTTTGGCCTCTCCTGATTGTAATAAATTGATGGGCCATATTGTCATGGATTTGTGCCATGTGTACCAAAATTGTTTCAGCCATTAGATTGGGAAAAAATGGCGGGAAAATTGGAATGGAATTGTGCCCTGATTTTCCATGGGCTTTTATATATATAGTAGATTATTTTCAATTCGAATTCTATGTTGAATGTTTAAGTTATATTATAAGTGTTGATTTGTTTGAGTGTTGATGTTGAATTGTTCAAGCTTTGATTTATTGATTTTTTATTGTCTCTGGAATTATAAAATCTTCTTAGGCTAAATTGTTTGATAAAAAGATTGAATCTTTGTTTGTTGAATTAATTTGACTTTGAAGAGATTTTAGCTCTACGCTACTGTTAAATCTAAATTCAAAAAGGTGTTCTGAGAACTATAATTCACCGGATTTTACTTAAATTGGGCAAAATTAGGACTGCAGACTAATCCAGTTTAAAATGATATTCTTTTAAAGTCCAAAGTGCTTTAAATAGCCGAACTTTTCTAGAAATCAAGTGTTACTTGATTAGTACTTGCTGCCTCGTTAAGTGGTTTTTGCTAATCAAGGTTTTCGAACTGATTTTGTTAAATAACCGTAGTGTTACTGCAAGATTGTTATGGTGATGTTTTCCACAAATCTTAATGCGCTATTCTTAGTAGTAACTTAAGGGTTGGTCTTTGGGTTGCTAAGGGTAGTAGGGTTTATAGTTAGGGTTGGTCTTAACATGAGCTAATATGAATGGAAAAATAGGGAAGAATCGTTGGTGGACCTCTTCTTCAGCCTAACCCTGAGTTTAATTAGCAGTTTAATTTCAGAATCAAGACATAATTAATTAATTAATCAGATTTGTTCAATTTATTTTCTATTAAAAACTATAAGTATTTTCAAAATGGTTTAAGTTAATTATTATTGTCTACGTTTTTATAAAGTTTATTGTGTGATTGTTTTTGTGTGTTTGTTTTCTCCCTAAGTGTTCTTCTGAGTTCGAGTTGCTGCTGTGGTTCCATCTCTAGACTGTTATCCTTATCTTTATTTTATTTGCATTTTTGTCTTTTTAGAATTATCATTCAAACCCCCCATATCCTTTAGTTTTAGTTTTAGTTTTTAGATTTTAGTTAGTTTTTATTCAATAAATGTGACAGAGTAAACTGATTTTCATAGCCTAAAAAGTATCTTTCCTCGTGGGATCGACCCTTACTTACCCTATCTATATGTTTTGATGAATATTGAATCATAAAGAGGGTTAAGAGTTAAGGAAAATAATAAATTAATTTGTAGGTGCTACGACACGCCTATCAACATCACTCGCCCTTTCACCGTGACCAGTGAATGGAGCCTTTGTCATTTTACCGTGTGAACAAGATTGGCATACATCATAGGACTCGAGGTCAAATGAATCAAGTACGCCAGAGTGACGTAACTTAGATAGGCATTTCTCGTTAATGTGGACCAAATGACAATGCCAAAGGTTAGACCTGGCAAAAAATGACCCGACCTGTTTTTGACTCGAGACCCGACCCGAAAATACTGGGTTTTGAACAAAGGTTTTGCTATCCGAACCCGAAGTTGACCGAACCCGAAATGACCCGCTAAAAATGGGTCAAACCCGATCGAACCCGAACCCGACCTGACCGACCCGCTAATCTAAGATTTTTTCAGAATCATACATTTTAATATGAAATATAGTGTTATGAAAATAAGATTATAATTATATTTCTTTGCTTACTACTCATTTTTTGTGTATAGATTTATACCATCATAACAAATTTTAATGATGTCGCATAATTATCTTACATTTTTTAAAAATTTCTACATATTTAATTTTTTTATTCGTAATATTGACACTAAGTCATAAAAATTACTTAAAATTTCAAAAAAAAAATGAAACTCATAACCCGTTGGGTCAACCCGAATCCGATGACACTGGGTCATGAATATGTAGTTATCAACTCGAACCCGAACTTATCCGAACCCGAAGTAACCCGAACCCAAGGTGACCGAACCCGAACCCGACCTGACCGACTGATTTGCCAGGTCTACCAAAGGTATGTGAGATTCAAACTGTTTGGTTTGCTTCTCTTAACATCTACGTTATAAACAATGGTGTCTAAGTCTAAGATATAAAGACCATTGGTCATCTTAGCAGTTGCATAGTAAATATCATTTCTGAAAACTGAAAGGCACTTGTCTTTGACGTTAATTGAAAATCCTGCTTTGTCAAGACAGGACACAGAAATGATATTCCTGCTAATGGCAGGTACAAACAAGCAATTGTTTAAATGCAACAACAAGCCACTAGGGAGAGATAGAACATAAGTTCCTACAACCAGCGCATTGACAAGTGCTCCATTTCCGACCTTAAGCTGGACTTCTCCCTCAGTCAAATGTCTAACTTCATGTAAATTCTGCATAGAAGTACAGATGTGAGAACCACATCCGGTATCCATAACCCAAGAGGTGAAATCAGACATATTGACTTCGATAACGTAAATATCTGAGATTTGGGGTTGACCCTGGTAAAGGTCTCTCAAGCGTTGTATCATTGGACGCACTTCCATGTCCGCGTGGAGCCTTTGGAGCTCTGCGGTCATACTTGCCATAATGATACACTTAATATCTCATACTTCTTGAAGGAAGTGAGTTCGGACGCACGAGCATTTGCTTTAGGGGTCTTGGGAGGATCAGTTTCGAGGATGTAAAGTTTCCTCTCACAGTCAAGAACGATTCCGAGGTTCTTCTCCCAATCAAGAAAGTTTTCCCCAGAGAGTTTTTGGCTCTCAAGGATATAGCGCAGGTTGATGGAATGACTGTATGTGTTATTGGATGCCATCTACAGAATGAAATTGCAAACTAGGTTATCTATCATGTTAAATAATTAATTAGGCCTTTTAATTAATTATTTCACACTATTTTAACAAACCAACAACCCTCAATATTGATTCGGAGATTCTCCTAGAGAATCTCTTAATGGGCCAAGATCCATATATCATTAAATTTTAGTTGACCTGAGGTTCGTACCTAGAATTTAACTATTTAGGTAGGAACATAGTTCCAACTGTCGAGCTGCGCTCACAGTTCTTGGTCTTGTGTTGGGCGAACGACAATACTACTTACGGACCAGAACATCGTTTCATCATACATGTGATTGGCTTTGGCACGTACCATATGCACAACTACTTTAGTTAGGGCCAAGCCCAATTAAGGCCCCGTTCCGTTCAACTTATTTTTTCTTATTTTTTCTTATTCTTATTAAAATCAGATCAGATCAAATCAGATCAGACCAGATCAGATTAGATCAGATCAGACCAGATCAGATCAGATCAGATCGAATCAGATCAGATCAGATCAGATCCAATCAGATCAGATCAGATTTAATCAGATCAGATCAGATCCAATCAGATCAGATCAGATCCAATCAGATCAGATCAGATCAGGACTTATTAAAATCAGATCCCATCAAGAATTATTATTATTATTATTATTATTATTATTATTATTATTATTATTATTATCATCATTATCATTATCATTATTATTATCATCATCATCATCATCATCATCATCATCATCATCATCATTATTACATTGTCAATCTAATTCTACTTTTAAAATATATTTTTATTGCTACTTATAATTTGAGTTTCTAAACTTTTGATCTTTTATAAGGATGAGATATCTTAATAAAAATACTATCTCTTCTATATATTGATTATCAAAATTTAATTACGGAGTATTTTTAATGTATATCTAAATTAAATATTTATTCTAATGTATAATTCTAATTTTACAAAAAAATAATCATAAAATAAAAATATTATTACATTATAATATGAATGATTATTCTAATATATGAATTGACTATTTTATTTTATTAAAAAATAATCATTAAATAAAAAATGTTGATTATATTATAATATGAATTATCATTACAATTTTCAAACGTTATTATTAAGTCAAATTAAATTATTGATTTAAAATTTTAAATTAAATCATAATTAATCAGATCAGATCAGATCCAATCAGATCAGATCAGATCAGATCCAATCAGATCAGATCAGATCCAATCAGATCAGATCAGATCCAATCAGATCAGATCAGATTCAATCAGATCAGATCAGATCCAATCAGATCAGATCAGATCAGATCCAATCAGATCAGATCAGATCAGATCAGACCAGATCAGATCAGAACTTATTAGAATCAGATCAGATCAGAAAAAATAAGTTGAACGGAACGGAGCCTAAGTCATAGAGACCCAACTTCTGGCTGGATGAGTGAGTAGAGTAATTCGACTTGTCAGTATAGTGACCCCAACAAAACCCGCCTCTGAGTCATCCATCCATTTGATCGAGACTCAGTTAAGTCTAACCCAATTTCTGACAATGACCACTTAAGTGATTCCCGTGACCAGCATAACATACACCGTAATACGCTCTACTAGGGCTGAGTACGTGATAGTGCACATTAGCCGAAAGGCAATACAGACTTAATATTTCGAGGGATTTTATATTAATTACGATCTCACCTACGACACATGCCGCGCACGTATTAATTTACTAGCGTAAAACATACATTCACATGCATTCAAAATACGCAGTAAATAAACGTGTAATGATTGTGGCCCCTAAAGGAAAAATAGAACGATAGCTCCCATTAACTTCCAGGCACTTGGACTTTGGGCTATCTCCATTCCTTTAGTTTCCTTCGAACGGACTTCAAATCCTTTTATCTTCTAACCACCACGTGAGAAAAGAATCCTCGGTTGAGGTAAGAGAGAGAAATAGATTTACAACAAGAGTTTTGAGATAAGGCACGACACGCAGACCGTATTTAAATTACATCAATAATGAATAACTAAAGCCACAATCATCCACCATGCATACCATACATCCACACAGGCAATAGAGATATACATACACCGGGCGAACCGCGCTCGCCCCAGACAATTCTAGAAAAATACTACGTTGGTAATATTTTCTAAAATTCATAAAAATTCATAAAGTGGTCCAAAAATTATGAAATTTTACCAAGTCATCCTAAATATATTAAGAGACTTTCGGGCAGGGGCAAAACTGGAAAATAATTTTTCAGGAAACACATAATTACGAAATTGCCCCTAGTGCAAGGTTTATTCAAAAATTCATTTTCAATTTGAAATACATTTTCAAAAATCATGAAAATTAATTTCCAGTTTCCAGTAACTATTTTATAAATTTATAAATCGGAAAAATAAATTTCCAGACTTTATAAATATTTATTTCCCAAATATATTAATTACGGAGTATATCTCAATAATTGCAAAAATAATTTTAAATCATTTTTTCAAAAACATTAAATTATAAAATTTAATATTTAGAAAAATCAAATTACTTTTTACTGAGATATAACTTTCCAAAATGATATTATCCATTTTCAATTAATATATATATATATATATATTGATATATATTACTAGGTAATATATATATACCGAAATATATATATAATTAATTACTAACTAATACGTATTATTTTGTCCAATATATTTATGAACAACTTTATTTCACCTAGAAATAATATTTCCAAGTTTTATAAAGTGTTAGCCTTGGTTTGCTAAGGCTCATGTTTTGATGTTAACAAACAATATAAGAGCTTAACGTTTGTTTAAGTGTTTCAGGAAAACAAGAATCCATTAAGATTCGGTACTCAAGAATGAAGTCGAAACACTAAACTAGCGTAGAATATAGGTAGAAACCAATGTAAGGATATGAATTTATATACCTACATTCACAAGCTCAAAAGCACTCACAAAATATGTTTAAAACAATCACATAAACATTTTCAAATATCTAAAAGGTTTTAAACTCAAACACGAAGGATTAAGGGAATTTTGGAAAAATCAGAACAGAGTCACGGTACCCCTAGCGGTACCCCACACGGTAGGGTATACCGCCTACACGGTACCCCCATACCGTGTAACGGTACTTAGGTACCGACGGTAGGCATAGACGGTTGGCCGAACCCGTCCTAACCAGGTACCGCCAGAGGCGAACCAAACTTTTGGAAGACACGGTACCCTCAAACGGTAGGCTATACCGTGGTCACGGTACCTAGGTACCGGATGGTACAGACCCTGCCGTGAAGGGTACTGGATCCGTTGTAATCACTGTAGCAAATTGCCAATTTGAATTCAAATCACCCCTAATCACCTCCAAACGGCTAATTAACCTCTTCCACTATAAATACAAGCCTAATCCTTCATATTTCTTTAAGAAACAAAGCTCTAAACATCCTCTCTTTTTATTCTAAGTGTGTTCATCATTTTATTAGTTATTTTCAATATTTTGGTTATTTCAAGAGCCTTAAATTCCTGATTTTTATACACACACTTTGAGCTTGTGTTTCTAGTTATATACTCTCATATTCATAAGTTTGAATTGTATTTTTGAGAGAGTATACTTTCTTTCTACACCGGCTAAGTTTTGTTCTTCATTTTTATATTCTAGCTGTTGTGTAGAATCCTATTTAGTGTTCTTCAAACACACCTTCTTACGGTCGAGAATAGCCGTTAAATTCTCACATTGTAACGGTCAAGGATAGCCGTATAAATCCTTGGGTAAAGGTTCAAGGGTAGCCTTTGAAATCCTTGGGGGAGCGGTAGAAGATAGCCGTTAAATCTTCATTGTAAACGGTTTGAGATAGCCGTGGTGAAATCTCGGAGTGAATCCTATTGGCAAGGGTTGTTTGCCAAACTAGTGCGGTGCTTTGACGGAGTTCAAGAGGCCGGAACTTAGTGGATTCGGAAATCCTTGAGGAGGAGCCTCGAGGTACTGGAGTAGGGAGTTCCCGAATCAGTATAAAATCGGTGTGCATTTTATTTACGATTTTATTTCAGCGTTTTATATATTGCTTCCGCATTTGCCAACACCGTTTTTATTAAACTCTGAAAAGATTTTCAACGCCTTATTCACCCCCCCCTCTAAGGCGTGGGCACAACGATTAAACCGACTAACAATTGGTATCAGAGCCAGGTTTCGTAGTTGAAAGTGCTTAATCGCATCTACGACAAAGATCCACTTGTTGTGTCCCTTTTAAATTTGAATTTTAAGATCTCAAAACCTTATCTTCCCTAATTTTTTAAAAATTCAAATTTATTGAAAAATGGCTCAAATGGATTCCCAAAGCATTCACCGCCCTCCGTTTTTCAATGGCCAAAACTATTCCTATTGGAAAATGCGGATGGAATACTTCATTCAATCTATTGATTTTGATTTATGGTTGAATGTACTTCACGGGCCGTTTGTGCCGAGTAATGGTGATTTTGCAGGATTATCGTTGGAAGATAAGAGAAAGTTATCAATGAACGCAAAGGCAATCAACATCCTCCATTGCTCTCTCGGCCCCGATGAATTTGCACGAGTATGCTCATGCAAAACGGCCAAGGAGGTATGGGACTTGCTACAAGCTACTCATGAAGGCGACGTCTCAACTAAGCAAACGATGATTGCCCTTGGGAATTCCGAATACGAATCTTTCAAGAAAGGGCCATGCGAGACGATCCAAGACATGAACAAAAGGTTCAATGAGATCGTCAATAAGTTAAGTAAGTTGGGTAAGACGTATACTACTT
>OOIL02002721.1:168687-180833 GCA_900332095.2 Cuscuta campestris | reverse complement strand
AATATCATAGATAATAAGCGGTATCTAGCAACACATTATTACCCCCAGATTATGAAAAAGACGTTCATCTCATCAATACCTTCTACGACACAAGACATTCTATAACTATTATCCTTCTGTCCTAAATGTCATGATTTAACACAAGGCATGGGATGTGTATCCTTGTATAGTTAAATCAGCTGTTACTGAATCTCAAGTAGACTGGTAAAATATTTATCAGTCTCTGGATAGCGACATATCTGTGCATGGCCATGCACTTTCCCAAGTCCTACTATTCAATGGGCCCATTGACATTATACTTCTATACAGTAGAATTAGTTAGCGGCATATTATTCACATCTCCAAATATGCTTAGCGGCATACCCAACGCATAACTGTACGTCTACCAGTATTTCAGATAGAATTAGTTATGAATCAAAGTATACGGCCCCACATATCAGAGAATGTAATAACTTCAAGTCTTAGGATAGTTATAGCAAGGTCGAATTGAGAATACTGATAAACACATTACTGTAGATCCATGTAGTATTCTCAAGATGGGTCAATCCAGTCACATATTATCGATATAATATGTACCTACGTACAGATTAAGATATCACAATACCTATAGTCTATGAGACGCAACTATCTCATCTCGTACGTACTAGTCTTGATACATTATGATGTCCGTATTATCATAAAGTGCGACTAGGAATATTTTAGACATAGCCTTTGTCAAGAAGTAACAGTCTCATAATCAGAACATCGTAGTCCTCATCTATGTTACTGAAGCGCTATCCTCTATGGACTGAAGCTATGTTATGTTACACGAGATATAAAACATACTTCAAGGCCTTTCATTCATGATAAAGTGTACAGTTACATAGGTATTTGATTGCCGCTAGGGCACCTAAATACAATAGAATCTAGGCTTTCGCCCAAACCCACACTCATAACTCCAAAACCCACACTCATAACTCCAAATTTCTCACAATGGAGGGGGTTGAGGCCCCCGCTGGCTCTCGCCACGGGTCAATGACCATCGTGCGCACGTTTTTAACCCTCGAGACCACCAGATGAACGATGTCACCCGCATGACCTTAATTTCTAATCTTAACCTTATTTGAAATTTCCAATGTCTACTTAACCTCAAATCTACCTAATATTATGAAGGGACTCTTGTAATTATCATCAATTATTAGTTAATAGATTTGAATAGATTTAGGTTATCATCTACTCCTTAAAGCCAAATTGTAATGGAAGGCTGATTTGCAAATAGTTTGGAAGTTTAGGGCTAATCTATAAATTCCAAAAAAAACTCCCCAAACGACCCGTCAGTCTGCCTTCTTCTCCGATGCACCGATTTGGCGAAGCAGCGGCGAAAGTCCAGCGACTAACGTTACAGCGGCCACCTTCCTCCGCGGTCATCCGACCTGCAACGATTTCTGGCGAGACACATCCGCCGCATCAATCCCAGCAGCGGCTAAACAAATGGAAGTCGAGAGGAGGACAAAGTGTAGTGGCAGCGACGACCCACCGGCGGCAGCAACTCCTCCAACATGGCAGCAGCCTCCCCGACGGTGGAAGACACGACGACGTCTCAACTACCCGGCAGAGGCAAGGAAGAAACAGAAAAATCCAGTTTCCAAATCTAAACCCGATTCCAATTCCAATTCCATTCAACATAATCATAATCTATGAATTTATTTTAACGGGAGATAAATCACTCACCTCGATTGGCGAAGAATTACAATTAAATGGTAAAGGATTTTTCTCCGGCGAAGCTCTGACGTAGTTCCGGCGACCTCCCCTTGGCTTGATCGGCGAAGAGAAATAAAGAGAAAGATGATGACGATGTTCGGCCGCATGTTTTGTTTTTAAAGAGCTGGATTAGGCTTGTGTTTTCCGTTTAGGGATAGGAATAGGCGTAGGAATTAACTTTAGTAATAATGGTATTATTATTTAATATTATAAAATCTTTATAATTATTTATTGAACTGTAATGTTTATTTTCTTCATCACGCTTTATACGTATATCTAAATTTAATAAACTCTACATCGTTGGTCACCATTTTACAAGATATACCCAAAAACCCAACTTTTAATTAAAATGGTTAACTTTACAAATAATTCATATTTTGGAGTCAATGAATAGTATATTTATTCATTATTAAAATAACGGCCAACTACTAAGCCGGTTTTCAAGGCGTTACATTTCTCTCCCCCTTAAAAGAATTTCGTCCTCGAAATTCCTTTACATCGTTGTTGCTGAAAAAGAAAAAGACATTGATTTCGCGCGGATTTCTAGGCGTCGTAGGAAATCGTTGTCACTCTTTTCGCAACCATACATGTAATCAAGTAGGAAAGGTACGGTCTCAATACATAGTTAATAAGCTAGGATCTCATAATGTTGGTTATACCTATAGTGCATATAAGAACGTACCATAGTCGACGTCTTGGTTAGGATCAATTCTTCCCTGCATGGCGTAAGTCCTAGCTGGAGCTCTATCTTGTTTTTGTGCAGCAGGTTGTTGTGGTCTTTGTGGACGTTGAGATGCAGCGGTACGCTCGCTCTGCGCAGGTCCAGTAGTAAGCGTGTGAATTGGTGCTGGCGCAGTAGAGAATGGAAAACCACGATTGGTCGGGCAATTCCTTAGGAAGCTAAGTGGCCAGACTGACCGCATCCCATACAGAACCCCAGCTTCTTCCAGCATTCACCTTAGTGATGACGATTGCAATCAGAACACAATGGATGCATTGGTTGCTTACCCTTGCTCGTAGATGCTACGGATTGAGTATGTAATGAGTTGGCCTTCTTCGAGAGTTGAAGCTCAGATCCACTTGGAGGTCTCTTTCTCGGAAGGGTCTTGCTCGTGCTAGCTGCATGCGTAGCTGTCTTAGCTGATTGTTGGTTGTTCTTCTGGCTCACGCCTTCTTTAGTTCGAACCATTTCCTTGGCCTGTTCGTACATAACACCAAAGTCTTGCCTAGATGCAGTAGACATGTGCTTCTGAATTTTCGGGCGCAAGCCCTTCACGAACCTATCGCAACGATGTTTGGTGGTGTTCACCAAATCCTGGCCGTGTTAGACAAATGTGCAACTCTAGAGGGGGGGGGTGAATAGAGTTGTTTTCAAGAAAGTGCGTTTTTCGCGTGTGTGAAATAATAAAATCGCAGGAATAAATAAAGAGAGTAAGGGAAAGAAGAACACCAAAATTTATACTGGTTCACCACCTCGTGGCTAGTCCAGTCCTCCAAGAGACTCTCTCGAAAGTCCTACTAATCTTCAAGCTTCAACGGGTGCTTGAAAAACCGGTACAACTTAAGAACTTGAATCACACAAGCCTCACTTTCTTACAACACCAAGACTTGAGTCACACAAGTCTTAAGAACAACACTTAAATAAGATTGAGTTTACAACACAAGAATGAAAGCTCACACAATTGAGCAAAGTAGTGTTGAAGGATTAAAGCACTATGGATGACAATATCTTTAGCACTCAATGAAAATATTTCTAACTCTCAAAAATAATATTTTGATGAAGAAGATGAAGCAAGGGATGAATATAGCTCAAAGAATATATGGAGTGCAAGAGAGTAGTTTTATAATGAAGGAGAAGGAGGATTAAATAGGCTCAGAGAAACAAATCCGTTGGAGCAGGCTGAGAATATGCACCAGATAAAATTAATCGATTAACGTACAAAGTTAAATCGATTACGGTACGAAAAGGCATGAAGAGAGGAATGGAACTAATCGATTAAATGAGTTTTAAAAATCGATTAGTCGGCTCTGTCCTAACTAATCGATTAAACAAAGAAAAATAATCGATTATTGGTCAAAACAAGGGAATCCAACGAAAAGCCTATTAATCGATTAAAGTGAAGCAACAAATCAATTAGGTGGCTCTGTCCAGACAAATCGATTAACGGAAAAGAAATAATCGATTCAATTTAAAAGCTGAGAAAAAGCGCTGAGAAGGAAATAAGATTTAATCGATTATTTAGGGAAATTTAATCGATTAAGTTTGAAATGATGTGCAAATGCAAAGGGCCCAAGCCAAGTTGCGATTGGAAGCCTTTGGCATCATACTGGTTGTTTGAGACAACCGGAATCAAGGCACGCTCCTCAGAAAAATAATATCTCCTATTCAATGAATTTGAATAGGGGAGAGATAGTGAGTCCAAAAATTATTTTGTGTGTCAAACGATGTACACGAAAAATATTTAAAGTATATTTTTCTTACCACAAAAAAATTGTGTAACCTTAAAAAAATATTTTTAAGAAATTTTGACACACTATTCTGACTCAGTAAAATATTTTTAGACAGAGAAAATAATTTTTCAACTGACTCAGAAAATAATAATTTTTATCCCTCAAAAATTAATTTGTTTATGCAAAAATTATTGTCATCCTTACAAAGATTCCTAGACTCAAATAAAAAAGTCTTTAGAGTCTTCACTTCACTTCAAAAAACTGCGTAGGGTAGGCTTTGATTTTATCATCGTAAATATCTTGATACGCCTCTTTGCTTTTCTCGATACGAAAAATAAATTTTCGATCAGCTTGAATTTAATCATCTTGTTTGTCATTTATCAAAATAAAAATATTCCAGAATAAAAAATAAAGGGGTTTGAACTCATGTCTAACAATTTCCCCCTTTTTGTTAATGACAAACATAGTTGAGAAAAAGCAAAGTAAGAGTTCAAGAAAATACTTCCCTTAAAATAATTCCCACTGCATGGTTTGAGAAGTGCAGTAAAAAAATATCAGGGTAATAAGTGGAAAAAGGTTTTTTAAAAAAAGTTTTCTCAACTATCCTTCCTTCCTCCTTTTGGCATTATCAATCGATATCCTTCCCCCTTAATCAATGCCGTGATATTGAAGGATAGTAGAAAATTTTTGCAAGAGTTTCTTTAAAAAAGAGAACAACTAACAAGAAAGCCACAAAGGGACAATATGTTCTAAAAGAGAACCATATTGCCAAGCCAACAAACAAATATCAATAATAATTAGCAAAATCCAAAGCAATATCATCATCCACCAAAAAGAGTTATAATAACAATAGAAAATAACAATGTATCATAATAAGTCAAGACAGAAGGGAATATAATCAAAGAGAGTTCGCCGGACAAGCTCATCTGCTAAAGCTGTGACGCGGGCCACGGTAGGAGCGGGATTGCTCGATACGAGTCATCCTCTCGTTGAGCTGGCGAACGTCATGTCGGATACAGGTGAGAGTATCAAATATCCTCTTCACCCAAGAAGGTTCTGGTGCTCCTTCTCTCGAACGAGTCCTGCGTTGACGAGTGACACGCTCCATGGTTCGACTCCCTCCGGCCTGAGATGACTCAGCTTCGGTCTCTCTCTCCACTTCGTCTGGTATGACCAGTTCCAGATTTTGCTCGGTTTCCTCGCGGTAGACACTCCGGGTAAACTTGGCTTCCATGATGAAGCAAGTCTTCTTCACCGGCACCTGAGTGTCCTGAGTAAAATCCACTTTGCTATGAGCAAGGATATGCATGATCGGGATGGCAAAACGGAGAAGGGAGAAACGAGTACCATCACTAAGTGCAACGTCAAAGAAGTGAACCCAGTCAAAATTGACATTGTTCAACAGGACGTGAAACAAACGAATATCGTCTTTGTTAACAACACTATGGTTCGAATCACGGGGCAACAAAACATAGGAGAAGATGTATTGTTGAACGCGTTGAATCAAAGTGAGGTTAATGACACTCAGGTTGCTAGAGTTTCTAAACTTGAGGTCACGATGATCTAACCCGAGTTGTCGCCAAATTGCCTCATCTTGGAATGTTTCATCCAAGTTTTCGGTAATTTCACCTCGACGAAGGCCAAAAAGAGAGGTCAAACCGGCACCATCAATTTCAATGTTTTTGCCATCAACATAGGAAACGAGAGATGGCGAGTCTCCCTTAGTGGTACGAAGATTAGCATAAAATTGACGTATAAGATTTGGACAAAAAAATTCATACGTCAAGTGAATGAAACGAAGCAAGTCTTGCTGAGCGAAAAGAGACTTACTCGGGGCATAGGTCGCCGATTTGAAGAGGTCCTTGTCCACAATCTTCGGTGAGACGATCTCCTTCGTGAGAAAGTTGTTGTCGAACCTCTCGACTGATGCTCCCGTCATGAAGTCAAGCCCGGTTTGAATGTGGAAGTATTTCGTTCCTTCTTTACGCCATGGACGTTCCCCTTCTTCCGCCGCCGTTGATTCTTGTCGCGAGGCAACTTTCTTGGTCCTTGGCATCTTCACTTTTTGAAATTGATGAAATTTGGTGAAATTTGGTGATGAGATTGTTGAGAAAAAATCGAAAATGGAATTGGAAGGAGGGAGGCTAGGGTTTCGCCAGTCTGGTTCTGTAAAGGAGAATGGCGAAGAAGATGAAGATGGGCTGATTTATTAAACCAAAAATCGTATATTAATCGATTAATCTAAGTGATTTAATCGATTACGAAGCACAGCCGAGACTAATTGATTATATTAAACTAGTTAATCGATTAGAGGTGAAGCAGAACCAAAGGAGTTTGCGCTGAAGGCTTTTAATCGATTAAACAAAGACTATTAATCGATTAAGATGGACATGCGCGTCTAATCGATTTCTCTTCGAAGAGTAATCCATTAAAAACTGTTTAACAGAAAAAAAGTCATCAAGTACAATTCAGGTTTGATACCAAGGCCAAGATACCTTAAAGGCCCTGCAAAAAAGAAGTTATCGCGCCTCCGACGCTCAAATTAGTATAGTCAATAACAAGAATGAATTAGTTCATAGAGATATCCAAAATGCCAAGTTCGTTCCGAATGTGGAAGAAACTCTCCCTACTAAGGGGTTTCGTGAAAATGTCTGCCAATTGATGTTTCATTTCAACAAACTCAATTGTGACATCTCCCTTTTGGACGTGATCTCGTATGAAGTGATGCCTAATTTGTATGTGTTTAGTCCTCGAGTGAAGAACGGGGTTCTTTGTTAGACTATTAGCGCTCATATTGTCACACCTAATTGGGATGTGATCAAGTATAAGGTCGAAATCCACTAGTTGCTGTTTTAGCCAAAGAATTTGGGCACAACAACTTCCCGCAGCGACATATTCTGCTTCGGTGGTGGAAAGTGCAACACTAACCTGTTTCTTACTAAACCACAAGATTAACGAATGACCGAATAAGTGGCAAGTACCGGTGGTACTTTTCCTATCAAGTTTGCAACTTGCAAAATCCGAGTCGGAATAGCCAACAAGATGACATGTCAAACCTTTGGGATACCAAAGACCTACGTTCAACGTGCCCGCGAGATATCGCATTATCCTTTTGATCGCAACCAAGTGCGACTCTTTAGGACAAGATTGATACCTAGCGCATATACAAACGGAGTACATGATATCCGGTCTACTCGCGGTAAGATAAAGTAAAGAGCCGATCATACCTCGGTAGTGCTTGATGTCTACCTCTTTACCTTTTTCATCCTTTTCGAGATAGAAAGAGGTGCTCATCAGTGTGTCAATGGATTTGGATTCGGTAACATCGAATCTCTTAAGCAATTCCCTGCATTATTTCGTTTGACACACGAATGTCCCTTCTTTGCATTGTCTAATTTGCAGCCCAAGGAAGAACTTTAATTCTCCCATCATCGACTTTTCAAATTCACTTTGCATCATATCGGAAAAATCCCTGCACAAATCCTCGTTAGTAGCACCGAATATGACATCATCTACGTAAACTTGAACCAAAAGGATGTCTTGGTTATCTTTCTTGATGAAAAGCGTGGTGTCGACTTGACCTCGTTTGAACTCATGGTCCAAAAGAAATTTGCTTAACCGTTCATACCAAGCATGAGGTGCTTGTTTGAGACTATAAAGCGCCTTTTTGAGTTTGAAAACATGTTCAGGAAACTCATAGTCTTCGAAACCCGGGGGTTGTTCGACATACACTTCCTCTTAATGATACCATTAAGGAAGGCACTTTTAACATCCATTTGATAAATTTTAAAGTCCATAATAGATGCAAATGCAAGTAATAAAAGAATGGCTTCTAAACGTGCAATCAGTGCATAAGTTTCTTCATAATCAATGCCTTCTTCTTGATTGTAGCCTTTAGCTAAAAGCTAGCCTAGCTTTGTTTCTAGTGATTATTCCATTTTCATCGAGTTTGTTACGAAACACCCATTTTGTGCCAATAACGGAATGATCATTAGGTCTATGCACCAATTCCCAAACATCATTGTGTTTAAATTGGTTAAGCTCCTCTTGCATTGCCATAGACCAATGTTCATTATTAATAGCATCCAAAATGGTTGTTGGTTCAATTTGAGAAACAAAAGCCATGTGATTAATTGTGTTCCTAAGAGAATTACAAGTAGAAACTCCCTGCGTTATGTCACCAATAACGTTGTCAATCGGGTGATTCTTCAATGTTCTCCACTCCTTAGGGAGCTCCATTTGCTCCTGCGTTTTCTCTTCTTCTGGTTCCTTTTCCTTAACAATTTCTTCTTCATCGTCATAAGAACCTGCAAATTTTCAACAACACCTTTTCTCGCCAAGCGAGCATAAAATTCATCAAAGACAACATGAATAGACTCCTCTACGGTCTTAGTACGCTTGTTGAACACTCTATATGCCTTACTACGAAGAGAATAACGTAAGAAAATTCCTTCATCCGACTTAGCATCAAACTTTCCCAAGTTATCTTTTCCATTGTTATGAATAAAAACTTTACATCCAAAGACATGGAAATAGCACTACTAGAATAAGTTGAATTAGCTGCCAATGTTAGTGTGGGGCTCGTAGCCCTCGCAATTTTGCATCCGCTAAACCGACACAAATAACTTAGTTTTTTTTATGTTAGTCCAAGCGATGATAAAATGTGTAAATATTTTTGTAAATTACAATTATAATTCTAAAAATATGTTTGTGAATGTTTATCCAACACGCTTTAGTGGAAAACTAAGAATGAACTAGTGTCGGGTTGGCCGACGCAAAATTTATGTTAGTTTACTCGACACTAATTATTTTAAAATTACCCAGCGATTTCTTTTGTCGCTTGGGCCGACACAAAACAAAAATTTTAAAGCCCGCCCATTTGCATTTTATTTTATTCCATATAGTATTCATCGAGTAATTTTTTAGGCTTATTATCAGTACGCATTGGGAGTAGTTGGTATAATATATTCTAAAATGTATTGAAACACTGTTGTTTTAAAAAAGGTGGTGTAGCAAACAAAGGTATAGTAGTGCGAATCCAGGTATAGTAGCAGTAGCAGTTTTAGTTTCGAAACAATGGTATAGTAGTGAGAACTGCAACACATGATTTGCCTTTTATTAGTGTAAATTTGTTAGGTGACGACAAAGAGCATAAAAGTTAGGTGTAAATTTCAAATTAGTTAGGTGACAGAGAGCATGAAAGTGATATCTAAATGAAATGGTGAGTGGAGGTGCACATACAACACATGAAACATTACCAGAACTTGTTTATTACCATTTCACAGAATATATCACATAACCAGAACTGCTAATTTGTTTCATTACTTTATATAGTCTCTTTTGTTTGTGTTTTTTTAATTTTAAAGAGTAAAGAGAAACAACGTCCTGTGGAAGTGGATGGGGCCTTTTTAGTCACTCGCCAGCGTAAGGATGGAGGTTGGGTCGATTCATGCTCTATGGAAACATATGTAAGTACTAATTTTTGAAAGAACACATTATAACTATTAAATATTCAAATATGTTAAGTCATTAAATATAATTTTTACGTTTTAATACTTCAGAATACATATCAAAAGAAATTAAAGGAGATTGCTGAAAGTGAAGATGGTTCTACAAATGGCACAAGTGATATCAAGAGCCGTAAGAAATTAGCAATCTGGCAAGAGACCGTTGGGGGAAAGAGCAAAGGAAAAGTCTATGGGACGGCTGAATTGTCGTCGAATTTTACGCGTGAAGGAGCAACAATTTTCTACACTACTCAAGAATGTTGTGATGATGAACTCATCACTCATGATGTTCGATTACAAAAAGAGCTTGAAGAGTTGCGTCATGCTCAAGAAGCGGAACGTTTAGCTCATGAGGAGGAGCGTCGTGCACAAGAAGAAAAAATTGCAGAGATGGAGAAGTCAATGGAGCTGATAGTGTCACGTCTTGCAACTATTGAGGGTGAAAAAAACTCAAAAAAAAGAAGCGTCCTCATCTTCATTCTAACGAGAGTGCTCATGGCTTTCAAGGTTCAAAACGGCGTTCATCTTTATAAGGCGCAAAATATTTATTCTCACTCTTAATGAAATGTTTTGACATTAAACTTATGCTTTGGAATACTTTTTATAAGCTTTCAATTGTTCGCATTACTCTAGTATTTATCATGAAATTAAAGTATTAGTGACTTTTATGAATTTTTTGTGATGAATGACATTAAAGTGTCTATTATGTTTATGTTGTATATTTTAAAATATGTTTAAACTTCCATCCCTTTCAATATGAATGTTTTTGTTTATAAGAAATTTTTTATTAAAAAAAAATAAATTGTGTGGGTTAAGCCCTTGCTAATATTCTTTTATATTTGAACTTTAGCAAGGAGTTCCTCCACACAAAATGTTGAGATAAATATCTGGGTGTTTCATTTTATGAGGGCATGTTTAACGCAAATTAGTAACGATTTCACCGACACAAACCGGTCTACAAATTTGCGAGGGGATAGCGAACACTAACTAACGTGGGCTTGGCCGACACTAATTATTGAGGGTTAAACCGACACAAAATTGTGAGGAGCAAGCCGACGCAAACAAGGAAGGTTTGACCGATGCTAAGAATTAGCATCGAGCAGCTTAATGACGGCCTCGATTCCGACGCAAATTAAAGCTTCCTCTTGTGGCGGCTTTTACCTTTTTGTGAGGGTTTTTGCCCCACACTAAATCGCCATATTCTAGTAGTGTAGGAGAGGTTAGGCTTTCTTCCTTTGTAAAGTTCGTAGAGTGTTTTCCTAAGTATCAGTCTAATGACGGCTCGGTTTAACACGTAGCACGCGGTACTCACGGCATCCGCCCAAAAATATTTAGGAAGGTTAGCCTCATTGAGCATAGTTCTAGCCATCTCTTCAAGAGATCTATTTTTCCGTTCAACTACGACATTTTGTTGTGGTGTACGGGGGGCCGAGAAGTTATGCTCAATGCCTAATTCGTCACATAAGACGTCAAAGCCATCTTGATCGAATTCTCCCCCATGATCACTTCTAATGGATGAAATGAGACAATCTTTTTCATTTTGAACCAATTTGATAAATTTCTTAAAAACATTATGTTGGGAAAAATATTATAGATTTTGATGATGATGTATTTAGAATGTAATAGGCCTTTAGGTCTCCCCAAATATTCAATGTAATTTTTCTTTTTAGAAATATTGTTAAAACCGAGTTCTTGAGATTTCCAATAAAGTTGTGATATTTCTTTAACCGGTTTGATGCCTGAAGGCTTAATCAAATTCAGTTATTTGGAAATTGGATATCTTGATCGGAAATGTCAGAGACAAGTAAGGATTTCTCAAAGCAGACAAAAATCCTCCAATCCAAAAGACTACATAAAGAACCGGATGTCTCGCTACAACCCGCTGAAGGCTAAGTCGGAAGACTAGCGCGGATTTTTTCTCACCCAGAAGACTGAGTATGACTCTTCCGGATTTGTCAGCTAAGAACCGGATGCCTCAAGAAAGACCGGAATTCTCAAAAAGCGGACAAGTGAGAAAAGACTTAGAAAATTATCTAAGTCTTGAATGAAGAAATTCTACCCGTTGGTAAGGAAAAATCAATCTCTTGATTTTCAACGGCTAAATTGAAGATAATTATGCTGATTCAAGAACAAATGACTCGAAGACAAAGTCTGGACCTCTAAAAATTGAAGAGCCTGTCCAGAATTCCTAAACAAGCACTAGAAGACAAACAGAGTAAAGTGCTACAGTTCAGAATTCTTGAACAATAGCTAGAAGACGGATTCTGTGGAAAAAGGAATCCCTCCTTAAACAATTGGGTATGTCCAAACACCCATTCCAATGAGGAATCTTCAAATCACAATCTTCATTCAAAATTGAAGCCAGCAAATGCAACGGATAGTCTATTTTGATTCAACGGATAGATTATCCAATCCAGCTATAAATAGCATCCTTGGAAGACTGGAGAA
>OOIL02002721.1:147427-160764 GCA_900332095.2 Cuscuta campestris | reverse complement strand
TTTTTTGTAAAATTAGAATTATACATTAGAATAAATATTTAATTTAGATATACATTTAAAAGTAATTAAATTTAGATAATCAATATATAGAAGAGATAGTATTTTTATTAAAATATCTCATCCTTATAAAAGATCAAAAGTTTAGAAACTCAAATTACAAGTAGCAATAAAAATATATTTTAAAAGTAGAATTAGATTGACATTGTCAATGTATTTTAAAACTAATTTTTCCGACGTCTAATAATTAAGGATTACTTTCCCAGCTTTTTATTTAACCTATTTCTAAAGTTTATTCTTTTTCATTTTTAAGAGCAATAATAATAATAATAATAATAATAATAATAATAATAATAATAATAATAATAATAATAATAATATAATAATAATAATAATAATAATAATAATAATAATAATAATAATAATTCTTGATGAGATCTTATTTTAATAAGTCCTGATCTGATGTGATCTGATCTGATTGGATCTGATCTGATCTGATTGGATCTGATCTGATCTGATAGGATCTGATCTGATCTGATTGGATCTGATCTGATCTGATTGGATCTGATCTGATCTGATCTGATTTGATCTGATCTGATCTGATTCGATCTGATCTGATCTGGTCTGATCTGATCTGATCTGATCTGATTTTAATAAGAATAAGAAAAAATAAGTTGAACGGAACAGGGCCTTACTTGTATAGGTTGTGTCATAATTGCCTGATATAATATTTAAATGCATTCGGACCTAATTCAATCAAATTGGACAAAAACACATCTAATTGGATCAATCTAAATCAAAACCAATAAGATCAGATCAAATCTTCAAAGTAAATCTAAATTTTTATATAGTTTGTGTCCTATTTTCCTAATCTAATTTTTAAACGCATCAGATCGGACCTAATTAGATCAAATTAGATCTAAACAGATTTAATCGAATCCAATGAAATTCAAATCCAATAAGATTAGATAAAATCTTCAAATAGATCTATTTATTGTATAGGCTGTGTCCTATTTGCATGATCTAATCCTTATGCATAAGATTTGATCCGATTAGTTCTGTTTTGGTTTGATTCGATCTAATTAGATCAGATCTGATGCATTTAAGGATTAGATCAGGCAAATATGACACAAATTATACAAGTAAAAAGATATTTTCAAGATTTGATCTGATCTTATTGGATTTTATTTGATTCGCTTAGATCTGTTTTGGTCTGATTCGATCTAATTATATCTGATTTGATGAATTTAAAGATTTAATCAGCCAAATTGGAACTGTGCAAGTAACTAGTCTAGTTATCAGTAACGGTATGATGTTATACGGTCAAAAATATGGGTATCTTGTGGAATTAGATCCATGTGAGTAAGAAATTCAATTAACAAAAAAATGTATAACTAATTTATTATTTTACTATTATAGTGGTAACGGTTAGGCATTTTCACTACTTATTTTTTGGAAACCCATTTTGTACAATTCTAAAATTAGTTCGGTTTGATTCAGGATATAATTTGTTAGCAATATTTGAAAACTCAATTTTCGGTTCAGTATATTATCGTTCCAGTTTGAAACTTTTTTGTTTCAAAAATCAGATTGATGTTTCTAAAAATTTTCAAGTTCATCTCAAATTTTAGAATCCCTCCCCCAATTTTTCATTGCCCGCCAGCCCCAATTTCGCAATTTGGTCTATCGCGTCCGATAGAGATAATTTCCGTCCATCTTCTTCAAAATCACAGCCATCTTTCGTATGATAGAGAACATCTATCATCACCATCTCTTGTCCGATAGAGAAGAGATTGAGTAGAGGGTTAGAGAGGGAGAGATCGATTGTAATCGATAGAGAGAGAGCCTTTAGAGATTGAGAAAGGACGCGAGCAAATGATCTATTAGGGTAAAATGCTTCAACTAGTCACTTATTCTAAGTTGTAGTGTATGAATATTTTTTTTTCTATCTAAAGTGAGCTTAAATTTGTGGCGAGAATATGAACTATGTTATGTTTTTCCAGCGTCAATTAACTATGTTATTGTTATGTATGTTGGTCGAGTTTAAGGGGTCTTTTGTTGCCTATAACTGAAATTGTGATTCAATTAACTCGTGTTGATCCTCCTAAAAGTTGTTCTTCGATTTTACTGTTCTTGTTCTGCGTTTGTTCATCTGTGTTAAGAAGTCCCTTAGTCCAAACTATCCAATATTTAAAAGAAGGTTCCCTTATTGGCACTTCTTGCTGAGTACATTTTAGGGAGAGGCAATGGAGTGTTGTTTGGGCAGTGTTTGGGCTCCTCCTTTAGCTTTTGGACAGGGGTGCACTAGTTTTTGGATGCTGTTTGGCCACTGCTGGGACTACTCTGGACAGATTGCCGGATACCTTAACATCTATATATAGTGCTGCTTGTTTTGTCCCAGTTTTAACCAGGTTTCTTGTTTGTGTTTTCTCCACTTTCTATGGTTCTTGGTCAGTTACAATGTTCATGTTCTTCGTTACTATTCATTCTTTGCTGTTTGGTTGAGGACTGCCTGGCCTTGACTGATTTTGGTGTTTGTCTTCTAATATATCTTGTGAGGGTAGCTTGATGGAAAATTAGTCATTGTTTGTTGTTCTAATTGTTCGTTTGAAAAAATATATGTTAAATGAAGTATGATGTATATCATACTCTAGGATTAGTCTCCACTACATTTTATGCCTCGAGATCCATAGGTATCGATTCTAAATGGTACTAATTTTGATTTTTCTTCTCTATTGTATTTTCTTATAAATGTTATAAACTTGTTACAATTTTTTATAGCTATAAGTATAGTTTATCATTCTTAAGAATTAGACTATAAATTTGTTTGTTTTTAGGGCAGGGAGTTATTACAAGTATTCCATTGTTTGTTTCTTTTTCATTCATTTAGAAGTTTGTATGCTTTAATTGTTGAAAGCACAATTTCTATTAATAAATCTTTTTTGGGAACTATGTTTATGCTCATAGTTCATTTTAACTTTTTTCTTGCTTCACGGGTTACAAATTGCAATTCATGGCTATGGTTTTGGTTTTTGAGTAGGGTTATTCATGACTTTTGTTTTGAATCACTAATATGTTACCACAAGTTTTGGTTATAGTTCTTTATTTTGGCTAAGACTTCTTTCTTGAAGAATGTATATAAGAGGCATCTATCTAGTTTTTTTCAGTTACAGTACCTCAAACACGAGGAGTAAATGGACAGTCTAGAAGAGGCATGGACTGTCTAGTAAATGGAGCCTTACACGCTCTTTGGAGGAGGTATAAACCGACTAATAATGGGGCGTTAACCACAACAACTAGTGGCCAAACCCCCAAGAGAGCTTGGAGAAGACGGTCTAGGAAGCTCAAAAATGGAGATGGCCCAAAGACCCTGGTAGTGCTACTGCCAAGCCAAATCCATTAGCTCAAGCCACCACTTCAAGTCAAAAAGCCAACACCAGTGTTATAGGTTTGAGTACAGCTGAGGGTGGTCTAACTGGACCTACTGCCATGCCACTAACAGCGGGTAATAAACCAAGCTCTGTGTAATTGGCACTCCTACCTTGACGATTTGGTCTTTATTCTTTAATTTCAGTAATTTTAGAATATGGAGTTTCATTCTTTGTGTTTTGTTTGTTTTCTACTTTGGATTGAAGAAATTCAATGTACTCTTAATTTTGTTTTTAATAAATTTTGTGTACTCTTATTTGCATCTCGCTATCTTCTTATTGTTTTTTGGTTTTATGATGTGAGATTAATTAATTATATGGGTTCCCAATTCTCTTTGTGTGTAGCGGGACATGTAGTTTTTCTTTTGTTTCAATGGAAGTATTTATTTTTTCATGTCCATATAGTTGTTTGGAACAACGTTTATTTGATTGTTGTACAAATTTTGCCCGAAAGTATGAATGTAAAGTTAGAGAGCGTATACATTTTCATTGTAAAAAAGATTATCGTTTCTCTGAACTTTTAAAATAGTTTTAGGCGTAAGAACTAGACTGCTATTTAAAACGAGTATTCTTAACTTTTTAAATAGTTTTAGGCTTAATATGCACAATTCTCTTAAAAACAGTTTTCTTTACTTATTATAGATAACCATGAAAAAAACGGTGTGACACACACTACTTGTAATACATTACTATTTATTATAAGTTTAAAAATAGTTATACACTGAGAAACTAGACTTCTGTTAGGAAATAGTAGTCTTAACTAATTATTGACAACTGTGGCAATAAAGATTGTATTTTTTTACGAAACCGACTACTGATAATAGATGACTGTTTCTCACGACTTCAAAAACAGTTCTACCCATAATTCATATACTATTGTTATAAAAGAGTCATCTATTCTTATTATAAACAACAGTGGCAAAAAAACCATATGAAACAGACAACAAACAATAGACAACTGTTTCTAATAAGTTTAAAAACAGTTCTAAAATAAAAACACAGACTATTGTTTAAATAGAGTATTTTTAACTTGTTATTGACAACTGTTGTAAGAAAAATTGTATTTTGAACCGAGATAGACAACTAATGATACATTACGGTTTCTCGACATTTTAAAAATAGTTTTAAAGCATAGCAGCTAGACTACCGTTCTGTTGCCAAGAAAAACTTACGGTAGTCTGTTTTTTTTCAACTACTGTGTTTCCATAAACAGTAGTTAATCAACAGTCGTCTGATGCTGTTTTTGGCGTAGTGACACACCATTAACTATTCCGGACCCAAACTGAATTGGGTACCAAAATCTTCCTCCTCCTAATGCAGGAAGCCGCTAAGTACCCAGGTGTCTGGTACTTAGACAGTGGCTGTTCAAGACACATGACGGGTGATGCGAGCCTTTTGAGCAATCTAATTCCCTATGATGGTCCAAGAGTTACTTTTGGAGGAAGCAACGATTTTGGCCTTACTAAAGGGCTAGGAAATCTGGTGTACAAGGGACTAACCATCCAAGCTGTATCTTATGTTGAAGGACTCAATTATAACCTTCTTAGCATAAGTCAGTTTTGTGATAAAGGTTACTCCTTGGAATTCTGCAAGGACATGGCATCTCTCAAGAACATCTCCACAAATGAAGTCATTCTCACTGGGAAGAGAATCAGAAACATCTATGAAGTGATATGGAACGATGTCAAGGAAGCATGTCTAATCAGCAAAGGTGACACTAACCTTCTATGGCTTTGGCATAAGAGGTTGAGTCATCTCAACTTCAAAACTCTCAACAAGCTATCCAAAGAAGGGTTAGTAGAAGGCCTTCCCAAAGCTGTATTCAGGAAGGAAAGCATTTGTGATGCTTGCCAGAAAGGAAAGCAAGTCAAATCTACTTTCAAGGCAAAACCGGCACCCTCAACTACAAGGATATTAAGTCTTATTCACATGGACTTATTTGGCCCTGTTACACCAATAAGTCTAAGTGGAAAGAAATATGTCCTGGTGGTAGTTGATGATTACTCAAGATACACGTGGACAATCTTCCTCAACAGCAAGAAGGAGACTCAAGGGAAACTCACCAACTGCATGAAGCTGATTCAAAACCAAGCAAGTCAGACCATTCAGAAGATCAGATCTGACAAAGGCACAGAATTCCTGAATGAAATCATCATTCATTATTGTGAAGAAAACGGAATTCTTCATCAGACATCTGCAGCAAGGACGCCTCAACAGAATGGTGTAGCTGAAAGAAGGAACAGAACCCTGAAGGAAGCAGTGAGAACAATGCTAGCAGAAGCTTCCTTACCAAAGAGGTTCTGGGCTGAAGCTGTTAACACAGCTTGCTATACTCAAAATAGGAGTATGATTTATAAAAGGCACAACAAAACTCCCTATGAACTATGGAACGGGAGAAAGCCTAATATATCATATTTCCATATTTTTGGGAGCAAGTGCTTTGTGTTAAACAACGGGAAGAATCATCTGAACACTTTTGATGAGAAATCAGATGAGGCCATCTTCCTTGGATACTCTACGGTGAGCAAGGCATTCAGAGTCTTCAACAAAAGAACCATGATCACTGAAGAGTCAATACATGTTATTTTTGATGAAAAACATGTGGTTGACAAGCCATCAAAGCATGATCATGAGGTTCTGGATCAATCTGACAAGGATGAAGAAGTCAATGAAGGAGATAGAATGAAGCCTACAGAGTTCATTCCATTCAGAAGTCTAACACTGAAGACTTCACAGAGAAATCCGGATTCATACAGTGCTGAGCCTACCGGAAATCTTGGCCAGCCTTCCAATATTCTGGATCACTCAAACGGCGACAATTCCAGAAATGGCGACCCAGTGCCAATCCATCCGGAAACACCAACAACTTCTGTTCTTCAACCAGAAGCTGAACTAGATCAACCAGTCAATCCTAATCAACACAATCTTCGTTGGTTAAGGGATCATCCTCCCCAACAAGTCATTGGAGATATTCAATCTGGCGTTCGCACAAGAAGTGCTCAGCAGAATCTAGAAGCTATGCTTGCTTGTTTCATCTCACAAGTCGAACCAAGGAATATTGAAGAAGCTCTAGCTGATTCTGATTGGATCAATGCAATGCAAGAAGAACTCAACCAATTTTCCAGAAATGACGTCTGGAAACTTGTTCCCAGACCTACTCATCAACATGTCATTGGGACAAAGTGGGTCTTTCGGAACAAGATGGATGAAAACGGCGTTGTTATCAGAAACAAAGCCCGGTTGGTTGCCAAAGGAAATTGTCAAGAAGAAGGTATAAATTTTGATGAAACCTTCGCTCTAGTTGCTAGACTTGAAGCTATAAGGCTGTTTCTAGCCTTTTCTGCTCATAAGGACTTCAAAGTCTATCAAATGGATGTCAAAAGCGCATTTCTCAATGGAAACCTCGAAGAAGAAGTTTATGTGGAACAACCTCCAGGATTTGAGTTACACACTAAGGGAGATCAAGTGTATAGACTCAAAAAGGCGTTGTATGGACTCAAACAAGCTCCGAGAGCTTGGTATGATACATTGTCTCAATTTCTTATAAACAATGGATTTACCAAAGGAGTCATTGACAAGACATTGTTCAAACTACAAGACGGAGAAGATCTCCTGTTAGTCCAAATCTATGTTGACGACATCATATTTGGCTCAACTAAGGAAGATCTCTGCACCAAGTTCTCAACCCTCATGCAAGGAAAATTTGAGATGAGCATGATGGGGGAACTCAACTACTTCCTTGGCCTTCAAATCAAACAGAGAAGTGAAGGGACTCTCATCAACCAAGCCAAGTACACAAGGGATCTTATCAAGAAATTCAAAGTTGACCAGAAGTCATCCGTTTCTGTCCCCATGAGTACATCCACCAAGCTTGATATGGATGTAGATGGAAAGGATGTACATCAAACTCTCTACAGAGGAATTGTTGGATCTCTACTCTACCTTACTGCAAGCCGTCCGGATATCTCATATGCAGTAGGTGTTTGTGCCAGATTCCAGTCAAAGCCAAAGGAAAGTCATCTGATAGCAGCTAACAGAATTCTTAGATACCTCAAAGGAACTTAGAACATGGGTTTGTGGTATGCTAAGAGCAATTCATTTGAGTTAGTGGGATACTCAGATTCTGACTTTGCCGGATGCAAAGTTGACCGGAAAAGTACATCTGGTACTTGTCAATTCATTGGTGGAAATCTTGTTTCTTGGTTTAGTAAGAAACAAAACTCCATTTCTACATCAACAGCAGAAGCAGACTACATTGCTGCTGTTAGTTGTTGTGCTCAAATTCTGTGGCTGAAGCAACAACTACTAGACTATGGAGTCAAGACAAAGGAAGTGACAATCTTTTGTGACAATCAAAGTGCTATAGCCATCTCACAAAATCCAGTGCATCATTCTCACACTAAGCACATTGATGTCAAGCATCACTTCATCAGAGATCATGTGGAAAAGAAAGATATCAAAATTGAGTATATCTCAACTAAAGAACAACTAGCGGATATCTTCACAAAACCACTAAGTGAAGCCAAGTTTTCCGATTTGCTTCACAAAATTGGTCTAATTCAATTAGACTGAGTGCGGTACACGTGGCAGTTCACTTTCCACGTCTGTCAAAATGATGGGTGGGCACGTGGCCTTGGGAACAGTTAAAAACCCAATCGCCACTAGCCGCATAAATCACCCAAATTAAACCCAATCGCCACTATAATTAGATCTCAACTGCCCACTCAGCCCACTCAAATTTTTCATCGTCTTCTTCGCGAGAACCTTCTGATAAAATTCTCCAAGAACCCTAATTTCTTCAGATCTTCTCACTCAAATTTCTGAGAAAATGAAGATTGTTGGCGCTAATATCCATTTCCATAAGTTGGAAGCCAAGTGCTCCTCACCAACGTTCTATCAATCCTATCTGGAGATGATTGCTGCTCAAGAGCTCTCCAAATTCCTTCATATGGAGATTCGATTCAAGTATGAGAACAAAGTTCTTGAATTCTACAAGAATGGAAAGGTCAAGACTGTCAAATCGAAGAAGGACCCACAGAGGACGATTCAAGTCATCAATTCCACTGTTGGAGGGACCAAAGTGAAGCTTTCGTAGAAGAAATTGGGAGAAAAGCTTCACCTTCCCAATTCTGGAGTTGAAATTGGGAGACTTCCAGCCAAGAATCTGGATTGGAATATTATTGGAATTTCTGGGCAAGCTCCCTCTGGCCCAGCGAAGAAAGCTGATCTGAACAACGACTACAAGCTAGTCCTTGAACTGGTCATCGCATGCCTCGAGTGTGGAAGTGGAGGACATGCTGATGACATCACCCAAGAGAGGGCCTTCATCATCAATGCCTTCATTACCAAGTCTAAGGTAAATTGGGCTGCACATTTCTTCAATTCCATCTCAAAGCATCTGGGAAAACCCAACCAGAAATACCTTTGTCAAGGTCTGTACATTGGACATATCTTGGAGTCCTTGGGTGCTGCTTCTGAAGGAAAGAAGTATGAAGCCAGATATAGGCTATACTATCTGTCTTCCAAAGGGGAAAACAGAGCTGGTGCTAGCACAACTGCAGAGGAAAGTTCTTCAGACAATGTCCTTATCATGAGTCTAAACAAGTCAGTAAAGAGGAAGCAAGTGGTGTCTCCCTCTCCCAGTGCTGAAGCACCACAGAATCTTGCTCTGATCAATCTTGAAGAAGAAGAAATCTCTGCCCAAGGAGAACTACAAAGGAAAAAGAAGAGGAAAATCACCTCTCCCTCAACATCTGGATATGTCAATCCGGATGAGTTGAAGGAGAAGGAACCAGCTGAGGAAACCTCTGCCCACAACCGGAGTCCTCAACAACTTGAAGAAGAAATTCCTCAAGTTCAGAATTCTCCAACTTCCTCACAACCTCAAATTGATGACGCTGAGAATCAATTCTGGCAGCTCTACTATGACTGGAGAGCTTGGAAAGTTGGAAATTCAGCAGAACAGTTTTTGAGTTGGGACAGGCAACTGAAGAATGAGAAGATCATCAAAAAATGCTTAGGTCTGCCAGTCAATTATTGCTGTGAGCAAATCCTGGATGTTGACTGGGTATGGCAAAGGAACTATGAAGATTTGCATCTAGAACACTTGGTCACCTCACCAGTTTCAGAATTTGAAGTGGATGATGAGGATCCTGCAGTCTACAAACCAGTCCTCTCAAAAACCACAGAAGATCAGGTGATTCTCACTTCTGAAGCACAGGCTAACTTGGAAGCAACAGCTGAGGATTTCCAAATATGTCCGGAAACCTCATCTGCCTTTGAAAAGGTTCTGACTGAAGCTGACCAGGAGAATGCAGCCTCTACTCCACAAGAACAGAACCAAGAAGCATCAGAAGAAGAACTCCAGCAACTTCTCCATTCTCAAGCTTTAGAAATTCTCACAATTACTTGTGAGATCACCAATCCTACTGAAAATGAGATTCCGGAGAAGTCAGCAGAAAATATGGAGATGTCCAAACCTCCAGAAGCAAATGAAGTTCAAGAAGAGCAAACTGTAGAAGCCCAGAGGAGTTCTGCAGAAGCTGAGAAGGAAACTCAAATGGCAGAACTGGAGGCCTCCAAATCTCCAGTAGCCATTTTTGAAGAACAGAATGAAGCTGAAGAAAGAGACTCCCTCTCTAGGGATATATCAAAGTTTATACAAGGGGAAGCAGAAGATGAATCTGAAAGGACTCTGAGGATCAATGATGATGAAGATATGCAAGAAGATGCTGAAACTCTTCCTATTCAACTTTTCCAAAGAACACCCTCTTCTCATCAGGTAACCAACTTCCATTTCCATAGCTCTTCTATTTCTAGTCTTCCGGATGAGGTACCGGAAACCTGGAAAAAGAAGGTCCAAGGGTTGATTGAATCAGCCCTAGCATCTCAACATGCCTCCTTTAGGCAAGAGGTAGAGCAGATTGAAGCCAGGTACAACAAACTGATTGAGAAATCTGAAGAGACACACTGCTCCAATCTCAAGGAGATAAGCAAATCAGTGGATAAGACTCTAGAGATCATTTCTCTATTAAGTAACACTGTGAGCAACACGATGGAGACATATGCATCTGACAGTTATCTTCAACTCAAGGAGGTTAACAAAATCAGAGAGCAAATAGCAAGTGTCACAGTTAGTCTACAAAAACAAATGTCCCTTCTCCAAATGGACATCAGAGCAGCTCTAGCAGTGTCTTCAGCAAATCAAGTATTAACCAAAGACTACTTGAAGGTAATCATTGACAATCAGAAGGAAGCACACAAACTATTCAGACTTCTTACCACAAATTCTGGAAATCGCAAGATGGAAGTGGTTCTTCAACAACACAGTCCATCCTTGATTCCAGAGCTCCCTATTGTAGTCAAAGAAGGAGAAGTCTCTTACATTCCTACACATCTGAACTTGACTGATCTAATCCTTGACGCTCAGAGAAGTAATCCGGAAAACTCAACACAGCACCTATCCAGCTCAGGATTGGATGGAACAGAGGCTGTAGGAACAATTGCTACTCACTTCTCAAATGATAACAAAACAGAGGAGAGACGCAACAACATAAGGCACATCAAAGAACTATGTGGAAACATGCAAGGCATCAGGGAGATTGCCGGATCTTCAAAGCGCAAGGAGCACGAAAGGTTTTCTTCATCAAACCAGGGGGGAAAGTATGTGAAAACATTAATTTTCTTTGATGAAAACACCTTCTTGGTTTAAACATTGCTTTAATATTTCTCTTAATTGTGCTTACTATGCTTGATTTTGCCTATTTCAAGTATGATTTTGAGATTTATTCCTAGCGCATACATTTAGGGGGAATGTAATTTAGGGGGAACTTAACTAGTTTTTGGCTAACAATTGTTTTTGGCAATGAATTATTGATGAGCTCTAAGCAATGGAAGACGGATATCTCAGTTTTGGTACTAAAATTGGAAATCTCCGATTCAGGTACTTTACAAAATCTGCCTTCTTAAACTAAGCTTTAGTCCTTAATTCATTTCCAACACGCTCTAAAAGTACTGGTCCTTAGGATTTTTAAAATGTATAGGACTTTGGAAAAATAGTATCGCTTTTCTTTTAAAAATAAAATTCATATTTGTTTTGGTACAACCTCGTCCTAAGTAGAAATTAGAACTATAGGGAATGAAAAATGATAGTTTTATTTTGGGCCTTGAGAACCCAATAGGAATAATTTCCCTTTAGTACATAGCTTTCTTTTCTTTTTGGGCCACTCTTTTGGGCTTAGCCAAACTAAAACAGTCATGGTTCTCAAACCAAACAAAACTGATTTTCAAATTGGAACAGTTTCAATTCATTGGTAATTGGTAAAAGATTCCTTCTACTTTTCAATTTCTTGGAAGTTGAAACTCTTTTACTCTCACCGTTCCATCTACCCAATTGATGAAACCCGTGAACCTCCCTTCTCTCTACCTCCTCTCTTATTTAAATCAAGACATCCCAATCCATTCCTATCACAAACAACTCGTTCAATATGAAAAGTCTTCAAACTCACTGTCTGAGAAACACACCAAGAAAAATATCCTCAATGGAGAAACTTTTCTTTCTCACCCTCATAGACGGCAATGGAAGAAGCCTAATGAGAAGAAAAGACTTTCAAGGTCTATGGTGAGAATCTCGGCAGTAGAGAAGGTCTGTGGTGAAAATCTTGTATTTTTTAGGATTACACCATACACCTTCTCTGGAACAACACTCTCTCTATCTTTCTTCCTTTTTTGAGAGATGTGTTGCTTCTTAGATCTTGAATATCCACTTTGGATATTAAAGATCTATCAAACGCAATGCCAACCGCTCTGCCAAGCAAGTTCTGTTGAAGCTGAAAACAGTTAATGATGGAAAATATCACAAAATCTCAAGACAAGACTTGGTTTAGGAATTATTGTAATTTGAATTGTATTTGTTTAAGAGTTTTTGTTAACAAGTTGTATATTATGAGAAACTAAAAGAAAGTTATAAAATTAGTTCTCAGTACAGCGACCGGAACTCTTAAACACTTGTTTGTCATCATCAAAAAGGGGGAAATTGTTGGGAAAAATATTATAGATTTTGATGATGATGTATTTAGAATGTAATAGGGACTTTAGGTCTCCCCAAATATTCAATGTAATTTTTCTTTTTAGAAATATTGTTAAAACCGAGTTCTTGAGATTTCCAATAAAGTTGTGATATTTCTTTAAGCAGTTTGATGCCTGAAGGCTTAATCAAATTCAGTAATTTGGAAATTGGATATCTTGATCGAAAATGTCAGAGACAAGTAAGGATTTCTCAAAGCAGACAAAAATCCTCCAATCCAAAAGACTACATAAAGAACCGGATGTCTCGCTACAACCCGCTGAAGGCTAAGTCGGAAGACTAGCGCGGATTTTTTCTCACCCAGAAGACTGAGTATGACTCTTCCGGATTTGTCAGCTAAGAACCGGATGCCTCAAGAAAGACCGGAATTCTCAAAAAGCGGACAAGTGAGAAAAGACTTAGAAAATTATCTAAGTCTTGAATGAAGAAATTCTACCCGTTGGTAAGGAAAAATCAATCTCTTGATTTTCAACGGCTAAATTGAAGATAATTATGCTGATTCAAGAACAAATGACTCGAAGACAAAGTCTGGACCTCTAAAAATTGAAGAGCCTGTCCAGAATTCCTAAACAAGCACTAGAAGACAAACAGAGTAAAGTGCTACAGTTTAGAATTCTTGAACAATAGCTAGAAGACGGATTCTGTGGAAAAAGGAATCCCTCCTTAAACAATTGGGTATGTCCAAACACCCATTCCAATGAGGAATCTTCAAATCACAATCTTCATTCAAAATTGAAGCCAGCAAATGCAACGGATAGTCTATTTTGATTCAACGGATAGATTATCCAATCCAGCTATAAATAGCATCCTTGGAAGACTGGAGAAAA
>OOIL02002721.1:115469-143828 GCA_900332095.2 Cuscuta campestris | reverse complement strand
TTCAGGGCGGGGCGGGGTGGGGGGTTTGTCGGGGGGGTTAGGGGGGTAGGAACCGTCAATTTTACGAACGGGGCACCGGAGCGCCCCCGGGTCATCCCATGACATTGGGAACCAATGTCATGGGAACCTTCCCCTTCTTACAACACCAAGACTCGAGTCACACAAGTCTTAAGAACAACACTCAAATAAGATTGAGTTTACAACACAAGAATTAAAGCTCACAGAATTGAGCAAAGTAGTGTTGAAGGATTAAAGCTATATGGATGACAATATCTTTAGCACTCAATGAAAATATTTCTAACTCTCAAAAATAATATTTAGATGAGGAAGATGAAGCAAGGGATGAATATAGCTCAAAGAATACACGGAGTGCAAGAGAGTAGTTTTAGAATGAATGAGAAGGAGGATTAAATAGGCTCAGAGAAATAAATTCGTTGGAGCAGGCTGAGAATATGCACCAGATAAAATTAATCGATTAACGTACAAAGTTAAATCGATTACGATACGAAAAGGCCTGAAGAGAGGAATGGAACTAATCGATTAAATGAGTTCCAAAAATCGATTAGTCGGCTCTGTCCGAACTAATCGATTAAACAAAGAAAAATAATCGATTATTGGTCAAAACAGGGACTGGAAGCCTTTGGCTTCATACTGGTTGTTTGAGACAACTGGAATCAAGGCACGCTCCTCAGAAAAATATTATCTCATATTCAATGAATTTGAATAGGGGAGAGATAGTGAGTCCAAAAATTATTTTGTGTGTCAAACGATGTACACGAAAAATATTTAAAGTATATCTTTCTTACCACAAAAAAATTTTGTAACCTTAAAAAAATATTTTTAAGAAATTTTGACACACTATTCTGACTCAGTAAAATATTTTTAGACAGAGAAAATAATTTTTCAACTGACTCAGAAAATAATAATTTTTATCCCTCAAAAATTAATTTGTCTATGCAAAAATTATTGTCATCCTTACAAAGATTCCTAGACTCAAATAAAAAAGTCTTCAGAGTGTTCACTTCACTTCAAAAAACTGCGTAGGGGTAGGCATTGATTTTATCATCGTAAATATCTTGATACGCCTCTATGGTTTTCTCGATACGAAAAATAAATTTTCGATCAGCTTGAATTTAATCATCTTGTTTGTCATTTATCAAAACAAAAATACTCCAGAATAAAAAATAAAGGGGTTTGAACTCATGTCCAACAGGCCGAACTCAGCGAGATGATCGAAAAGCTGACGATACTCAGGAAGACTCATCGTACCCATCTCCAGGTGTAGAAACTCTTCTCGTTTCTCTTCCACAAACGACTCGGGAATGTACTCCTCTCTGAACACTTGATCAAAGTACGCCCACGTCACTTTCGCTTGATGATTCGCATTTCGAGTAGTGTGCTTCCACCACTCGTATGCATTACTCTGTAAAAGCATGACCGCAAAATCGGCCCACTCGCTAGTTGGAACCTTCAAATTCTCGAATACCCGTTGTATGCGCTCTATCCATCTAAACGCAATCAATGGGTCGGCGATGTTCTTGCCTAGGAATTCTTCAGCGCTGTTTTTATTCAATCTTTCGAGCGTCATCCTCGGTTCCGGTTGTCGAACATGCGCTAAGGCATTCTGATTCATGATCAGAACTTGTTGTAGGAGCTGCATCATCATTACAGGGTCGATCTGTGGGACCCCAACAGGCCCACCATTCGGCGCCTCTTGGTGTGGGACGCCCTGGTTCATGTTCATATTCTGGTGGTCATTCTGTTGCACGCTCTCATCCTCAGAGTGATGATCGTCGTCGTAATTAACGATAGGGTCCATTGTGCAGTTTTACAATTTAACTACTTAAGTAACAAATATCATTTGGTCAAAATACCTTTATATTCTGTTTGTTTTGCTAATTCAAGCAGTATACATCCACGTCTCTCATTACACCATTTAAAGGTAAACAATTTATTTTGAAACTTGACTATGGGAAAAACTATTTTTTTAACAATGTACTTTTCTTTGCTTTACAAGATTTATTGTTAACTTTTTTTAATAAAGAAAAACACATTTTACGTTACTTAAGTTGTCAATTTCGTCTAACACTAAAGTAAAGCCCTTATTCATCTAGGTTTGTAGCCCCTTCCGAACTTGGTTGTCATTTCAGTAATCGATGAAACAATTAAATTTTGAATAAACTATTTTATTCTATTTATGTGCATACAATTTTCTTCCCTTTTTAGAACATCTTTTTAAAAAAAAAAAAAGAATTGACACACCAATTGTTCTAATGTAAGGTAAGTAATTACATACTTTGGAGTTTGGAATCTTATTGCCCAAAATGCTATATTATTTTTTTCCTTTTTAACAAGGCAGTTTAATTAACACAAAAATCAACTAACGATCAACTCAACAATTCTCACATAAGCGCATAAAAAGGATTTAGAGTTACCTCCTAGAGTAGTGACGTCGTGAAGCTGTGGATGCCCATTTTTAGACATATTCATTCTTTTTTTAAAGTAATTTGTTTTTAAATAAATTCACTTTTTTTTCTTTCCGAGAATCGTTTTTAAAACCTAGCTCTGATACCAAAATGTAACATCCCAACCCGCATAACCCGAACCGACGAGTTAGTGAGTTGGGTTGTCACCAATTTGGTATTCACATGCATAATATTTTAAAAACATTTGGAAATAAAACAAACATTCATATTTATTGAAAACAATTTATCGTTTGATCGGAGTAAATAACTAAAATGTTGTGAAAGCCTTTAAAAAACAACATTCAACATTCTGGTAATTTAAATAAACAAATCCAACAAACTTATTTAATTTAAATAAAACAGCTTCGGTCATCCACCAGTGTCACGCTTCACTGTCCTCTAGGCTGCTCCTTATCAAATCCTTGATCCCTACCTGTAAAAATAGGGAGAGTGGAAGTATTTAACGCTAAAACTAACTCATAGACTAGTACCCATTAATATATAATCAAACAATATCAGAAAAATTAGCAAATAATGTTATCCAACTGTCCCACTATTTACCCTTAGCTTATATTTCAACTTAGTTCTTATGCATACTTACTCCATCTACCTGCTAGATATAATTCAATTCATACTTACGGGAGTAATGGAATCTAGGCTCTCGCCCAAACCCACACTCATAACTCCAAAGTTCTCACAATGGAGGGGGTTGAGGCTCCCGTTGGCTCTCGCCAGGGGTCAATGGCCATCATGCGCACGTTTTTAACCCTCGAGACCACCGGATGAACGACGTCACCTTCATGACCTTAATTTCTAATCTCAACCTTATTTGAAATTTCCAATGTCTACTTAACCTCAAATCTACCTAATATTATGAAGGGACTCATGTAATTATCATCAATTATTAGTTAATAGATTTGAATAGATTTAGGTTATCATCTACTCCTTAGAGTATCTCCAACCCACCATTCAAATGCTATAATATAAAAGATATAGCTTCTACTATTCATAAAATGCATCTCCAATTGAAGATCTATAAAATAGACTCCATGCTATATTTGATTGAGCATCATCTATATATAAATGATACTGTAGCATTATCTAAAAAGACTGGGCATGCTTTAGCCATAGATAAACCTAGGGATTGAAACCAAATAATAAAAAATAATTAATACGTATAGATTTAGCTTTTATGGTTGGAGCAAATACTTAAATTTAGATTGTCAAATTACTATAGATTGGCTACTTTAGCTTTAAGCTCACATCTCCCGTTGGAGATGCTCTTATAGGTTATCATCTACTCCTTAAAGCCAAATTGTAATGGAAGGCCGATTTGCAAATAGTTTGGAAGTTTGGGGCTAATCTATAAATTCCAAAAAAAACTCCCCAAACGACCCCTCAGTCTGCCTTCTTCTCCGATGCACCGATCTGGCGAAGTAGCTGCAAAAGTCCAGCGACTAACGTTACAGCGGCCACCTTCCTCCGCGGTCATCCGACCTGCAACGATTTCTGGCGAGACACATCCGCCGCATCAATCCCAGCAGCGGCTAAACAAATGGAAGTCGAGAGGAGGACAAAGTGTAGTGGCAGCGACGACCCACCGGCGGCAGCAACTCCTCCAACATGGCAGCAGCCTCCCCGACGGTGGAAGACACGACGACGTCTCAACTACCCGGCAGCAATAGCGGCTTTTGAACCTAGAGCAAAAGAACGGAGCAGTGTTCGGACAGATGCAAGGAAGAAACAGAAAAACCCTGTTACCAATTCTAAACCGGATTCTAATTCCAATTCAATTCAACATAATCATTCACCCAATTTCAACAATCATATTTACAAATTCAACTTCAATTGAATGAAGATATATTAATGAATCCTAATCTATGAATTAATTTTAACGGGAGATAAATCACCCACCTCGATTGGCGAAGATTTACAAATTAAATGGTAAAGGATTTTTCTCCGGCGAAGCTCCGACGTAGTTCCGGCGACCTCTCATTGGCTTGATCGGCAAAGAGAAATAAGGAGGAAGATGATGACGATGTTCGACCGCATGTTTTGTTTTTAAAGAGGTGGATTAGGCTTGTGTTTTTTTTTTACATTTAGGGATAGGAATAAGCGTAGGAATTAACTTTAGTAATCATGGTATTAATATTTAATATTATAAAATTTTTATATTTATTTATTGAACTATAATGTCTATTTTCTTCATCACGCTTTATATGTATATCTAAATTTAATAAAGTCTATATATTGTTGGTTACCATTTTATAAGATCTACCCAAAAACCTAACTTTTAATTAAAATGGTTAACTTTAGAAATAATTCATATTTTGGAGTCAATGAATAGTATGTTTATTCATTATTAAAATAACGTCCAACTACTAAGCCAGTTTTTAGGGCGTTACACAGCCACCAAAAAAAATGTCCCATGACAACAACACCCTGAGGAAAAACACATGAAAAGACTAATGGTTCAGATGTCTGAATGGTTCAGCACTTAATGGTTCAGACTGTTTGTTTCAGCCTCTTAATGGTTCAGATGACTGAATAGTTAAGACATTTGCCTCTGAATGGTTAAGTATTATACAGAGTCTGAATGGTTAAGACCTCTTCTCTGAATTGATCAGACATTTGCCTCTGAATAGTTAAGCAATATACTAGCTTTTAACGGTTCAGACCTCTTACTGGTTCAGCACTTAATGGTTCAGACCTCTTACTGGTTCAGCACTTACCTATTCAGAAGTTTCCAAACAGCCCCTAAGTGTCACCGGCCCTCTGTTTTTCGCTCATTACTTTAGACAATGAGCTCCGTAGTCATCTTCACCCGGTATGCCTCCATATTACGGGAATGCACTTCAGAAATGTCATGGTCCATCATCTAGTACTCCGCAAACTTCAACATGAACATTCCACAATTGCACCTGTAAATTTACCACATACCCGTCATCTTGTTGGGGACACCCATCAATGACATCGATAGAGAACTTCCATTTTTTCCATCAGCCCATCGGAGTGCTCGTCGTACACACTCAATAAATCCAGCAGTATTGTCAGCAACTCTGTGATACATTGCACATATTCATTCAATGCCGTGCAAACTTTTCCCTTCCTTCCTTTCGAATTGTATACCCGTATAGTCCTGCCTTGAACTTCTAGGACTAGCAATACCCAGTGGTCACCAGTGTTCAGGGGCATATACACAAAGTCACACTCAGACCATGGTCTAGAATATTCCTGCACCAATCCCTTCACCTCACTCGTTAGATTCAGATTATTGATGCTTCTTAGCCTTGCCAACATTCATTATCTCTTGATGTCTATACAGCCCTTGCAAGAAATACGGGGTTGTTGTTGTGTACGTCTGCAATAGGTTATACTGCCTGCCCTTCACTTCCAAGAAATACATTGCTATTTCAACATGCTGTATATCAATACAGTTCGCACATAAGTCAGTAGTCAAAAACAAAAAAAAACAAAGAACCACATCTCTTATCTTTCACATTCATTTAACTCATATATTTCACACTGCCAATAGAGTCATCCCAACACTAATCTCACAATGCCCTCTCCAAAAAAACAACCCCACTGCCTTTATATACCAAACTATATGCCCACAAACCCTGGCGTTCAGTGATAAAATAGTCTACATCCATTAAACTGCAACTATCCCATCAAATAACTCACCGTCCTATATACAAAGCTAGAATCCTTCACCTCACTTAAATCAAATAACCCACACTATCCCTAATAAAACCATTCTCACTGCCACATTACTAATAAGAATATAAAACAGAAACATACCTTAGTAATGCGCATCAAAATCACCCAGCCACATCATTTCACAAACACTCTAATATATCCGAAATTTAATAACATGCCAGAGCCACAAAGTTTTTCACATACGTTCTAAAAATAAACAACAAAACTAAAACAAAACTAAAACATACTGTGCTGCGTAACTACTCTGTGTTTGTAAACAACTCATATATCCATGTCTTGTTCTCCACCGTAAAACCATCTAGGACAATGGGATTTTTTGTCATGTTCTCCAACTTGCTTGTATACCTACATGTCCTGTTCTCCCTTCCGTGCCTTTTCAACAAGCCTTCATTCAAAAATCCTCTCACCTTCTCTATTTCCTTATCTGCAAGCATCTCCTTTGGATCCTCTGAAAATGGCCCATAGCACGCACCCGTCCTATCATGGGTAAGACAATCCCTAGCACACTCCATCCATTCAAGCTTACGTCTTTTCGTGTCTTGCTCAGCCTATGAGGGAGTATATCTCTCAGGATTTTTGTGAACCCTTTTGGGGCGTTCAATCTCAACACATGCACTGTTGGAATTTGAAGCCGTAGAAACTGCCTAATCAAATAAAAAAACCACAAACGTCTCAGGGAAAAAATAGACTGTCGTACACAAACACACGGCCAGAACATTAACACGCCAAGACATTAAAGCACATTTTTAGAATAGTGAGTATTAATTTCCCCATTATAACTAAATTTAAAAAACTAACCACCACAGGGTCTTGAACACCCCTCACTATCTGCCCCCCCACTTCCCACACGGCTGCTAGTAAATATTCTGTCAAAATCTTCGTCACCCATGCTAACCCTCTCTGTGCCTTCACTGACATGCTGCCCTAGTTTCAACTTATTCAAACCTTTCGACCCTATAAGGTTACAATGTTAAATATATGTTGCGACGAACGGAAAGTGCAATTCAGGCTAAACACAGCTGAAAAACTACATCACTCAAAGTATAAATATTATTCCTTTTCCCAAATATATGTACATATATAACTAACCCCAACTTCAGCATTAACGTCTACCAGTACTTGCTCATCATTTGGCATTATACAGTCTCCATGTTTCATGTCCAACTCATCACCACCTACACTTTTACTGCATTTCCCCTCATCCGCAAACTTCAGCTCAACCCTTCACAAAAAACTGTAGGAACCTGCCATTCCCAAATAATTACAATTCAAATATCATTCTGTCAAATTTAATTTACATACTCCCTTACTCAGCCTAAAAAAACAGAAATGTAAGAAATCATCATTTTACACTTCTGGCATTGTGTAAAGAAATAAGCATCAAATCTGTTTGCCTGTCAATAAGCTCTAGGTCTTTAGTGGCAAATTTGAATTGCTACAATTAATAGTTTGCCACGAAAAGTCATGTTTAGTAACAAATTTATTTTGCTACAAGTAATACTTTGCCGCCCAAATTCATAATTAGTAGCAAAATTTTAATTGCTACAATTATTATACTATTATGGCCTTTGTTAGCTTATTTGCATATAATACGTGTATTATACACCCGTACGTGTGATACAAGTATTATACTTCCGAATATGAATTTTTGATGGGACGAACGTATAATACGCGTATTTTTAATCGTAGTTCAAGTCATCCACCAATATCTTTTGTTAATAAAATTTCACCCACACTCTACCAGTCTCTTCAACTTTATCTGGCTAAAAGTCCAACATTGCATCTGCACTAGCAAATAGTAGACAACATTTTCTCTATGTGTTTAGATTTTGAAAATGTGGTCAATTTTTTGTATTAGTTCTTAAGTTTAAATATTTGTCCATGTTTTAAAATACAAATTTGATTTTATTTGTATGATGTAAATTCAAAAAATCTAAGTTCGTAAATATATTTTTGTATTCTAAAAATAAAAAATATAGAAAAAATTTAATTTTACTCAACTTTAAACTGTTTAAAACATTATTTAGTAAGTTCATATTTAAATTATAAAGAGACTTAAATCTTCCTTTTAAATTCATGATAAACATCTAATCAATTTTGTAAAACATAAATTGTCTAATAATATAAATATTGTCATGTCTTAAATGCTTTATTCATATCTAAATGCTGGCTTCGTTTTTTAGAATGTGTTCTTACTTTGAATACAGTTTGTGGAAGTATAGAATAATAATTAGATTGAAAGATCTCATTTGAGTACACATGGAAAAAATGAATAAACAATAAATCGTAGTATTGGTTAAAATTTTAGAACTTTTTTATGATGTATTTGTATTCAATTTCAAAGTTTAAAACATGTTTCTTATTAAAAATATATGCACTCATTATAAGCTATATTTTTGAAAAATCAAACATATAATACGTGAACGTATTCATATTCGTACTCCGAACGTATAAAATGTATAATAAGACGTATTTTAAAAGTGGTCCGTATTATACACGAAGATACGAATAGACATATTATACCCGTATCCAAATAATCTAACATAGATTATGGCAAACCTCTTACTAGTAATAGTTCATAATTGTGAGAACTTAAATTCTCTACTATGTTGTTGTTGTTGTTGTTGTTGTTATTATTATTATTATTATTATTACTATTATTATTATTATTATTATTATTATTATTATAATTATAATTATTATTAGAGTGGAAATTTAATTAAAAGAGGACATAGCGTCAAAAAATGATACGCTAAACAAGAATACAAAAAGAAAAACCACTAGACGTAAGTCTAACAATATGGGATACAGAGAGGAACACCAAATCTAAAGCTAGTCTAAATTGTGCTAAAATAGAAAAGAACAAAGAAAAAATAAATATAGAGCGCTATTTGTCTGACCCTGATCATGAACACCCTTGTGGAAAAAGATCATGATCAGCATCTCCCATATATATGGACCCTATTTTTCAGCTGATATGCGAGACCTTCAGAAAAGATCTGTTCATTGTCATAATTTAGCTATGGCCACCTGCGTACTTTACGAAAAGGCAAAGGACAGCCTACAAGTTGAAGCAAATTAAAAGATAAGATCTACTCGTAATAGACTGTAGAATTGTAGAATTGTGGCACGTGTACGAATCAAAGTGGAGAACTGATTGCAAAATGCAGTCCCCATTGAAAAATTGTGACCTCTCCAACAATCACAAAAGTGGAACTTCCCTTTACTACCTACTTCTGATAGCATCTACTAACTTTATGTCCTGCAGTTTTTAAAGAGGATACCAAAATAGAGAATAGTGTATTCCCAATGTGTGTTCTAGTAGCTCCCCCATCATCAGCATAACAAATACAAGTGTTAAGACATTCAGGTAGCTCAAAAGATCAAGCTCTGAATCAGAAGATCAAATGATCATTCACATTACATTGAATAAGAAAAACCTTTAAAAATGGTGTCCCAAAATGGTCCCAAGAAACCACAAAGCCAGAGCTAAGAGTGCTAAAACTGAAGCCATTCACATTCCTTACATCCCTAAACATGGAGCTAACAGCCACCCAACTACTAGATGTTTGTTATTTCTTCATTGATGTTAGGAATGATAACAAACTATAGCAATCATTTGTTAAACTAAGGGGCTGTTTGTTTCAGCCACTTAATGGTTCAGATGTCTGAATGGTTCAGCACTTAATGGTTCAGACTGTTTGTTTCAGCCTCTTAATGGTTCAGATGTCTGAATGGTTCAGCACTTAATGGTTCAGACTGTTTGTTTCAGCATCTTAATGGTTCAGATGTCTGAATGGTTAAGAGATTTGCCTCTGAATGGTTAAGTATTATACAGAGTCTGAATGGTTAAGACCTCTTATCTGAATTGATCAGACATTTGCCTCTGAATAGTTAAGCAAATACTAGCTCTTAATGGTTCAGACCTCTTACTGGTTCAGCACTTAATGGTTGAGACCTCTTACTGGTTCAGCACTTACCCATTCAGAAGTTGCCAAACAGCCCCTAAGGTACATAGCAAATCATTTAGATTATTAGTTTTCAGCTATTTTTATTGTTAATTTGTTATGGTTAATCTTACATTTTCTGAATGTAGTTAATCTTACATTTAATCTAATAGAAAGACCTACATTAAATGGAGATATAAACCCTAATAAGATTTTAGCCTCACCAACAACATTTCATAATTTTTTTTTTAATTAGTACCTTGTATATCATCCAAGGGGGCTATACTCCTTGAAAGTTCTGGGAACATGTTGAGATGAATCACATGATGGAATCTATAGACGACATAAATCGAGAGATAGTAATCATATTCATCAAAGAACACATAATAAAATATGCAGAAATATTTACTTGTAACCTGAGAGAAAATACTCTCTTTCCTCTATAGCATAGATATAACCTTTATAAGCTTTGTTAATTTCAGAAACAACACTTGAATTCATTTCAGAAACAATCCTCTTTTGCTCAAGAGTTCCTGTAAAAATTTTGTTCCGATAAGTAATAAATAGCAACACGTACTCCATGTCCCATCACAGTTAGAAGAAATAAGAAATAACGAGAGGTTATCTATAAGTTTTATATCAGATTAATGAAAATAGATTATAGCTAGTTAGAAGAAACACACATTCATCTTTATTGTAGGAAGAAGCAAAAAAAAATCAACACATTCAATTTCCATTCAAAGCATATTATGAACTTCATATATCATGATTGAGTTTCACTGGACAAAGGAGACTGACGCAGGCATGCAAAAATTAACAAATCTGAGAATAATTATGAAATCAAATTTCAAATCAAAAAACAAAATTTATGGTAGAGAGGGACAAAACATTCAAGAAAAGAAAGAAAATAGGGAAAATATAGCATATGTTATAAAATGAGAGAAAAACTACTTAGAGATTATGAGAATAGATATAATATATTTCTGATTTCTTCTCTCTATTAATTCTTCACTCTTCTTCTTATTCTTAATGGTCATTACAATGCAGGGATTAAGCCTCTATTTATAGTGGAGAGGCTTAGTATGAATACAAATACAAGTGGGAAGGACTGTACTAAATTGATACTCATCAATGAGTGTCTTAATCTACTATTCTAGAAATTAGGCTTGATTAATTGAATAAATGAACAATCATTAATTTCATAACACTCCCCCTTGAATGTTCATTTTTCAATTAATGATGGGTACTTCGTGAAATGGGTATAGTTTAGGAACCCATTCTAATTTTATGTACTGCCTCGTTAAAAACCTTGCCAGGAAAAACCCAGTGGGATAAAAACCTGATCAAGGGAAAAAGAGTACAGTTCATAAAATTCTCCCCCTCAGCTTAGCATAATTGACGGAGGCGACGCATGCCAATCTTGTGTACGAGTTCTTCAAATTTCTTCGGGGGCAACACTTTTGTAAATAAATCAGAAAGGTTCTCACTGGACTTGATTTGCTTGATGTCAACCTTTCCATCTTTCTCAAGATCATGTGTTGAGAAGAACTTTGGTGATATATGCTTTGTTCGTTCTCCTTTTATGTAACCTCCTTTCACTTGAGCAATGCATGCAGTATTGTCTTCATATATAGGAGTCGGATGACTAGTAATTGTTTCTATACCGCACCCGCTCTGGATATGTTGGATCATTGATCGCAACCATACACATTCTCTACCTGTTTCGTAGAGAGCTATCAACTCTGCGTGATTTGATGATGTGGCAGTCAAAGTTTGCTTCATCGATCTCCATGATATTGCGGTATCTCCATAAGTAAAACATAACCTGTTTGAGATTTTGCCTTTTGTGGATCAGACAAATATCCTGCATTAGCGTATCCAACAAGAGTGGCCTTGGCATCTTTGCGGTAGAATAAACCAAGGTCGATGGTACCACTGAGATATCGCAAAATGTGTTTAATGCCATTCCAATGCCTCCTAGTCGGGGTCGAGCTATGGCTGGCTAACAAGTTCACTGAGAATGCAATATCTGGCCGAGTGTTGTTTGCTAGATACATCAAAGCTCCAATAGCACTCAAGTATGGTGTTTCTGGACTGAGTATTTCTTCATCATCTTCACGAGGTCGGAACGGATCATCATGTACATTGAGAGATCGGACAACCATCGGAGATGTGAGAGGATGTGCTTTATCCATATAAAACCGCTTCAGAACCTTCTTCGTGCAATTTGACTGGTGGATGAATATTCCGTCTTTCAAATGGTCAATTTGAAGACCAAGACAAAATTTTGTTCTCCCAAGATCTTTCATCTCAAATTCTTTCATGAGATATTTTGTAGTATTTTCTATTTCATCAGATGTTCCAATGATGTTTAAATCATCAACATATACTGCAATAATGGCAAAGCCGGATTTAGATCTACGGATGAAAACACATGGACTAATTGGATCATTTTTGTATCCTTCTCTGAGCAGATATTCACTGAGACGATTATACCACATTCTGCCAGATTGTTTTTGTCCATATAGTGACTTTTCAAATTTTATGGAAAACATCTCTCGAGGTTTTGAACTATAAACCTCAGGCAATTTTAGCCCTCCAGGAACTTTCATATATATGTCAGTATCGAGAGATCCATAAAAATATGCTGTCACTACATCCATTAAACGCATTTGAAGTTTTTCAAAGACTGACATGCCTATTAAAAATCTCAACGTAGTTGCATCAACTACTGGGGAATAAGTTTCTTCATAATCTATCCCCGGGATTTGAGAAAAACCTTGGGCAACAAGTCGGGCTTTATATCTCACAATTTCGTTTTTCTCATTTTGTTTGCGCACAAAAACCCATTTGAAACCAACTGGTTTAACGCCTTTTGGCGTAGGAACTATAAGCCCAAAAACACTTCGTTTTTCAAGTGATTTCAATTCTGCCTGAATTGCTTCGTTCCATTTTGGCCAATCATGTCTACGTCGACATTCATCAACTGAAGTTGGCTGAATGTCATCATTTTCATCCATGATGTTTGTGGCAATGGCATATGCGAATATATCATCAACATGAACATCGTTTCTGTTCCATTGCAATCCCGTAGAAACGTAATTTATTGAGATTTCATAATTATCAACGTTTCTATCTTCATCTGAATTATTCGCATCTTCAGAGATTGTTAAATCCTCATTTGAAACAAATTGTTCGTTGATATTATTTTTTATATCAACATGCTCGGTTTGTTCATTTTCTTTCCTTGAAGAATGAACATCTTTTGTTTCAAATATTGTCTCTTGCCTTTTAAGTTTTCTTGGTTTTACATCTTTTGAACCAAGTGGTCTGCCACGTTTTTTGCGTATTGAAGACTCATTTGCAAGTGTTTTTTCATTTTTCTCTGAAAGAATTTCAATTCTGGCAGGAGCATTCATAGCAAGAATATGTGACTTTGTCACTTTCTTTGAATCCGTGAATGCGTCAGGCAATTGATTAGCAACTTTTTGTAAATGAATTATCTTTTGCACTTCTTGTTCACATGCATTTGTTCTTGCATCAAGAAAAGATAATCATGTTGCATTCCATGTAATCTCTTTCGTACATGGGTCCTTTTTCTCATTTTCTCCCCCTAAGGCTGGGAATACTGTCTCATCGAAATGACAGTGAGCAAACCGAGCTGTGAATAAATCACCAGTCATTGGCTCAAGATATTTTATAATTGAGGGAGAATCAAAGCCAACATAAATTCTCAGCCTTCTTTGAGGACCCATTTTTGTACGATGTGGTGGAGGAATTGGTACATATACGGCACATTCAAATTTTTTTATGTGAGAAATATTTGGTTCTTTTCCAGTTACTAATTGCAATGGGGAAAAAATATGATTTGCAGTAGGCCTTAGCCGAATTAAATTTGCAGCATGCAATACAGCATGTCCCCAAACAGGTGCAGGTAAACTGGATTTCATCAATAATGGTCTAGCAATTAATTGTAATCGCTTTATTAAAGACTCAGCAAGACCATTTTGAGTGTGCACATGAGCAACTATATGTTCCACATCAATCCCAATAGACATGCAATAGTCATTAAATGATTGGGATGTAAATTCTCCTGCATTATCAAGTCGGATTTTCTTTATTGAATAATCCGGAAATTGAGCTCTCAAACGTATGATTTGAGCAAGGAGTTTTGCAAATGCAAAATTTCTTGTAGATAAAAGACTAACATGTGACCAACGTGTTGATGCATCGATCAACACCATAAAATAACGAAATGGTCCACATGTTGGGGCAATTGGCCCACAAATATCTCCTTGAATTCTTTCTAAAAATGCAGGAGATTCAACTCCAATTTTATTTAGAGATGGCCTGACAATCATTTTTCCAAGAGAGCAAGCAACACATGGAAAATCAATTCATCTTGGAATCCTTATATTTTTCAATGGATGTCCAAGTGAATTTTGAATTATTTTGTGCATCATTACACTGCCAGGATGACCCAAACGGTCATGCCTCAAAATGAATGTTTTCTGATCATCTAATTTTTTATTAGAGATAACATTCACTTCAACGGGACTAATGTGAATATAATATAGCCCCGAGGATTACGCTGGCATCTTTTCACAAAGAATTTTATTACCAAATTTGGTAGTCGTTAGACACAAGTATTCCTTTTGATTTTCTGTCATGGTTTCAATGTGATAACCATTTTGACGCATATCTTTAAAGCTCAATAAATTCCTTCGGGATTTGCTGGAATATAATGCGTCTTTGATAATTAATTTTGTTCCTTGGGGAAGGATTAAACAAGCCATTCCAGACCCTTCAATGAGCTTTGCAACAACAGAGATTGTATTGACATTTGTTTCCATCAATGTCATTTGAGAAAAATATTCTTTGTTTCTCAAAATGGTGTGCGTTGTGGCACTGTCAATTAGACATTGTTCTTTGCCACTAGAGCCATAAGCAGTTATCTCCCTATCTTGAATACCAATGAATATATAAATAAGTTCAAGATAATTAACATAAATATCACACATTTTATTATAAGCTTTAAATCATACTACCTCTGTCCCAGAGTATTTGTCCAGTTTTGACTTTTGGAACTGTTCATCTAAGCACTTTGACTCATTAAATTCTCTCAATGTGTAAGCCTAAATATAGTCATGTGTGACCTTGTTTGATTTGTCTTAACATATAGATTATTAATATATAATTTCTATAATTTTTTAATATACAAATTACAAGATAAAATGGATTAAAGAAGTGCATTTCATGGTGTATAAAAATGAAAGTGGACAAATACTCTGGGACGGAGGGAGTACATAATAATACAAGTACATATGAAAATTAAAGTACAGATTTTAAACATTTATTTTAAAAGTAAACACACCATAACAGCGTAAATTAAAATATTTAAACAAGTAGTTGTTCCACCAAAGGCCACTTCATCACCAATTTCAGCATCATCCATGTAGAAATCAGACACATCAAATTTAGGCAAAATTGGATTGATATCATCGGCATAATTAGATTCCACATTTTTTCCTTTTCCTTTTGTGGAAGCTTGGTATAATTTCACCAAATGTTTTGCCGTTCGACATTCATTAGCCCAATGTCCTTTTCTGCCACATTTATAGCATTCACCACTTGGTTTTGGCTTTTCATGAGTTTTAGCCTGTGGTGGTTTGAATTTTCCTTTTCCCTTGGAGGATGATCCATTTGGATTTTTATAGCCCATGTTCGGCCCTTTGTTGCGGTTATTTCCGCGGCCACGTTTAAAATGTCCATGTGCACCACCTTGGACAACATTTGATTCTGGTGCTGAACCACGATCAAGTTTACCAAAATTTGTAGGGGTACAACCGGTTAGCCTCATGTTATGATTTTTCATTAAGAGCTCATTATTCTGCTCTGCAATAAGTAATATTGAGATTAACTCAGAATACTTTTTAAAGCCCCTTTCTATGTATTGTTGCTGCAATATCACATTTGACATATGCATGGTGGAAAAAATTTCTCCAACATGTCATGATCCGTGATATTATGTCCACATAATTTTAATGTGGACGTGACTTTGAAAATAGCAGAATTATAGTCACAAACGGACTTAAAATCTTGGAATCTTAGATTGACCCATTCATATTGAGCTCTTGGCAATAGGACTTTTTGTTGATGTCCATATCTCTCTTGGAGATTATCTCATAATTCCTTCGGATCTTCCACCAATAGATATTCAGATTTTAAACTTTCATGAAGATGGTGGCGAAGGAAAATTATGGCTTTTGCCTTTTGCTGAGATGATAATGTATTATTTTCAGCAATTGTATTTTCAAGACCATTAGCCTTGAGGTGAGCAAGTGCATCAACCCTCCATTCCAAGTACCTTAGACCGGATAAATCAAGAATGTCGAATTCTCTTTTGGTGATGTTGGCCATGGAAACTACAAAACAATAAATTTTAATTTTATTAATATTGTTTTTTTTTAAACTAAGTGAATAGGTGTAGAAAAGAAATTATTTTACCAAATAAAAAATTGCCAAACGTATGGAGTAGTATTGATTATTCAAGAGCTTTAAAACAAATCAAAGGTAAGATCACAATATAAATAAAAAATGTCAGACTGTGAGCCTGCAGTTCTTTTCCCTTAACTTACACAAAAAAAGTTTGATTCCCTTTATTTTTTATTTTATTTCATTTTGAAAAAACAATCAAATAAAAGGAGACGGATTATGCTATGTGTACCCCAAGGTTTGTACCCCAATTTGTACCCCGCGGTTTTGCACCAACACTTTGTGTTGATGTAAAACTAATTTTTGTTAAACGCACCAACATTTGTGTCCGTGTGAATATTTATTAACGCACCAACGTCTTCCATTTGAAATAGGGAATAGAGCATCAAACCTCTACTCTCTCCTCTCACATACTAGCAGACAAACATTGAGAACCAAGCATATCTAATCATGTTTGTTTTTTTTTAATTTTTTTTTAAAGATAAATTATTTACCACATACTCCGTAAAAGATAAGGAATCTCAAATACATTTGAATATAGACATATCATGTACTTTGGATTCCGTGTCTCTTGTAATTATTCTCAATTTACAATTGGATTATGCTATGTGTACCCCAAGTTTTATACCCCAATTTGTACCCCGCAGTTTTGCACCAACACTTTGTGTTGGTGTAAAACTAATTTTTGTTGAATACACCAACATTTGTGTCCGTGTGAATTTTTATTAACGCACCAACACTTGTGTCGGTGTAAACCATCGAAATGTTTGTGCAAACCTGTGGTGTACAAATGTGGTATATTTTTTGGTGTAAGTGTAGCATGGTCCTTTAGAATTGGATTATGCTATGTGTACCCCAAGTTTTGTACCCCAATTTGTACCCCGGAGTTTTGCACCAACACTTTGTGTTGGTGTAAAACTAATTTTTGTTAAATGCACCAACATTTGTGTCCGTGTGAATTTTTATTAACGCACCAACACTTGTGTCGGTGTAAACCATCGAAATGTTTGTGCAAACCTGTGGTGTACAAATGGAGTATATTTTTTGGTGTAAGTGTAGCATGGTCCTTTACAATTATATAGTAGCACTAGTTTTAGTTGAAAATATATACGGAGTATACAAATATTAGAATAAGATGTAGGATTTCCACTCCACCTCTACTTTTAAAATAGTACGAAGTATTGCAAAAGGTATGGAAAAAGAAAGAGATTAATGTCTAAGAACATATGAGAAGAAAAAAAAACTTGTTTCAGAGGTAAAGTTTGTTATTATTTATTTTTTTATTTTTTTAACCTTAGCCGTTCTTGTTTATTCCATTATCCTAGGAGAAATAAAAATGATTCAACTTTTATTTTTCTAAAAATACAAATTTATGATGTGAGGATTTAAATTTTTTGATTAATTGCGGAGTATATTTTTCACAATTTATATTAACTATAAGTTTCTGGTGTGAAGGATCCCAATCTTGGGCAATCACAGAGCATACTTCTTATAGTTTTTTGATAAAATATTTTAGTTTGTTTATGAAGAAAATTAAATAAATATACCTTCTGAGAAGAACAAGGATTCTAGGATTTTGAGCAAATTCGTGCTGATAACGTGTTATAAAATGAGAGAAAAACTACTTAGAGATTATGAGAATAGATATAATATATTTCTGATTTCTTCTCTCTATTAATTCTTCACTCTTCTTCTTATTCTTAATAGTCATTACAATGCAGTGATTAAGCCTCTATTTATAGTGGAGAGGCTTAGTATGAATACAAATACAAGTGGAAAGGACTGTACTAAATTGATACTCATCAATGAGTGTCTTAATCTACTATTCTAAAAATTAGGCCTGATTAATTGAATAAATGAACAATCATTAATTTCATAACAGCATAATCTTATTCCTATCTTTTGTTCTAAAACCATAATGATTCAATCCTAATACTCCAAAAATAGTCTTACATGGAAGTTCCAATAAAATCATTAACATCTTAGTATTTTGAATTCGAAACTGATTCAAAATTTGAATACTCCAAAAATAATACTCCCTCCGTCATAGAGTATTTGTCCACTTTCATTTTTACACATCATCCAATACACTTCTTTAATCCATTTTATCTTGTAATTTGTGATTAATAATCTATATGTTAAGACAAATCAAACAAGATTACACATGACTATACTTAGGCTTACACATTGAGAGAATTTGATGAATCAAAGTACTTTGATGAACGGTTTCAAAAGTCAAAAGTGGACGAATATAGCGGGACAGACAGAGGTAGTATTATTTAAAAGTTCCAATAAAATAATTAAATCATCAAGCTTTTGAATTTCATATGACTAACAATAACAAACAACATTAAAATAAAAAACTCGACCAAAACAAAAACCCTTAAGAAGCCAACTGCCGAACAACCAATCAAATTAATTCTCTTACACTATGTTTGGTTCAAAGATTTGGAAAGGAAAAGAAAAGAAATTGATTTTTTCTCATTTTCCTCACCAAAATGGGAGAAATTTGGTTTTCCTCCACTTAGTACATTTGTTTTCTCATTTTCTTTTTCTTAGCAGTTTTCCCCCAACCAAACTTGAAAAACTGTTTTCCAGTTCATTTTCTTTTCTTTTCCCTTTCAAATTCCTTGAACCAAACATGGTGTTAGTGTCTTTAGATCAAAAACAAACAATAGGTAAGCAATCGGTAGAATCCAACATGAAGGTAGCTAACCCAAAAACTTCAACAAATTACCTTAGAAAACTATGTAGTAAAATCTAGAGATCTACGATGCACTGCAGATTCAAACAATAGTTTAAAGAATTCATTCAACAAATCCAAATTGAGGCCACGATCTAAAAACGAGTACCTGTTGCCAAAGTAGATGTCGTATCACAATCTGGTCGATCGAAGATCTGAAAATCAAGGATTGAACAATTTTTTTTATAAAGGGTGGAACAATTGAACATGCACAAACAGAAATACTCTAAAAAAACAAGAAATAAAATCGACAAGGAGGAGAGTTACTATAATCGGTAGGTTTACAAAGAGATTTCAATCTTGGCCGAGATTTCTCCCTGGCGATTTGGGAACGTTGTTCTACAGTAAACCGTCACCATAGCTCTTAGCCTAGTATATTTGTATATGTTTGTTTATTATGTATTGGGCCAAGTAAATCATAGGCCCGAGACTTTATGTATATATATCCCGTGTAACTAATGTAAAACGGCGGTTTTCACGTAAATCAGTTTTTACATGGTATCAGAGCGGTCCTAGGGCTATTCGTCAAACCCTTGCGCTCACGTCGTTCGTACGCCGTCGTCTTCCTCGGCGATAGTCTCTCCCCCTCGCTGGTCTTCCGTCTGGTGCGTAGGAGTAGGAGTTCGTCAGGTCCTCTCCCTCGTTGGTCTGTCTCGCCGTTCGTTTGCAGCCTGTCCCTCGTCGATCACCATCATGTCCGGTGAAGTTACGTCAAACCCTAAAAAGACAAGGTTGATCCATGATCCGTCGTCCATATATTACCTTCATCCCTCCGAAGGTCCAGGTAATTCTTTGACAAAATACCTCCTCAAAAGTGACAATTTTGATATTTGGGAAAAGGCAATTCGTAATGCATTAGGTGGCCGTGGAAAGTCTATTTTTTTGTCGTCCGTAGGGATTACCAAACCTACTGATGAACATGAGTTGTCTGCGTGGTGTGCTAATCATCAAATCATTTGTAGTTGGATTTTTAACAGTGTTGATGAATCTATCCAACCGAGTATTGTTTCTCATTCAATTGCTTATGAGTTGTGGGATGATTTGAGGAAACGATATAGTTGTTCAAATGGGCCTCGTGTGTATCAGTTAAAGTCTGAGTTAAATGCTAAACGTCAGAAGGGTCAAAGCGTCGTTTCGTATTACAACCAGTTTATCACTCTGTGGAACCAACTATACGGCTCTTCTGACCTCACCGGGGGCTGTCGGTGTGAGGCTGCTGGGGTCACACGTGCCCGTATTGAACGTGACAAAACAGTGGATTTTTTACTCGGCTTGGATGATGAACAGTTTGGTAATATCCGTTCCCAAATCATTGGTACCGAACCGGTGCCCGATCTTGATCGTGCATACTTCTTGGTTACTCAAGAGGAGCGTCATTGCCATATCATTCGTACTCGTGATGATCGTACGGACTCTGTTGCTTTTGCCGCGAAACAGGACAAACGCCTCCCAGTACCGAATAAACCGTCTTGTTCACACTGTGGTCGTACTAATCATAGCATTGACACATGTTTTGAGCTCATTGGATTTCCATCTCAATTCGCCTGTGGTGGGGGGCGAGGTCGTGGCAGCCGCGGGGGGTCCTTCTCTGGTGGTCGCGGTGGTCCTCGGTACGGCAGCAACACCCCTGCCGGCAGTGGGCAGGCGGTCCAGGGAGGCAGTGGCAGTAACCCCGTCGGCAGTGGCCAGGCAGTCCAGGGAGGCAGCAGCAGCAACCCCGCTGCGGTCCATGCGTCTATCTCTGATTCAAGTGGCAATCTCAGTGATCAAATGTCTCGATTAATGTCGATGTTGGAGGCGTCGGCATCTCATACGTACACTGGTAATTCTTCTTCTGACTGGTTAATTGACAGTGGAGCTTCGCACCACATGACAGGTTCTCTTGCTCACTTATTTAATGTTGAGGATGTCTCTCCTCACTCCATTTGTCTCCCTGACGGGTCTCGTGTTCGGGCCGTCAAACAGGGAAGTGTGCATTTGTCATCTCGTTTGGGACTGCGGAATGTGTTATACGTACCACACTTACATTGTCACTTGATTTCTGTTGGATGTTTAATTCGTGACAATACCTGTTATGTAACTTTTAATGATCATCGTTGTGTAATACAGGACCGTTCGTCGCAGATGGTGATTGGACAGGGTGATTTGCGAAATGGCGTGTATGTCTTTGCATCCGTTCCTGCGTCAGCACTCGTAGCCAATATCGATCCTTTTGTTCTTCATCAACGGCTGGGCCATCCCTCCGTCGATGTTCTTCCTTTTCTTGGTACTAATAAGACACAGTCTGTTATCCAAAAATTACAGTCTTGTGAAATTTGTTTTTTCTCCAAACAAACTCGTTCTCCGTTTCGTGTTAGTGATAATAAAGCTGATGCTATTTTTGATTTAATTCATTGTGATCTATGGGGGCCTTATTCACCGTGCAGCTCATCTGGGGCACATTATTTTTTGACAATTGTTGATGATTTCTCTCCGGCTGTCTGGGTTTATCTGATTAAATCAAAGAGTGAAGTTACTTATTGTTTACGCTGATTTTTCACAATGATCCACACCCAATATTCCAAAATAATTAAAATTGTTCGTTCTGACAATGGTACTGAGTTTCTCAATTCCTCTTTACGTCAATATTATGAGAGCTTGGGTGTGTGTATTCAAACATCTTGTGTTGGTACCCCACAACAAAATGGGCGGGTAGAACGAAAACATCGTCATATACTGAATGTGGCCCGATCCCTTATGTTTCAGGCATCTCTTCCACTTGAATTTTGGGGTGAATGTGTCAAAACGGCTGTTTATTTAATCAATCGTACTCCCACAAAAATTCTTGGGGGCAAGTCACCACTTGAAATTCTTTCCTCCAAACCTCAAGATTTAAGTCATCTTCGGGTGTTTGGGTGTCTTTGTTTTGTCCATCCTGTTCCTAAACCCAAAAATAAATTACATCCCCGAAGTGTTAAATGTGTGTTTCTCGGTTATCCATACGGTACCAAAGGGTGGAGAGTCTATAATCTTGACACACATCGTTTTTTCCACACGAGGAATATTTCCTTTGATGAAACCGTATTTCCGTTCGCCATCCCCACTCCCTCGTCTGGCTCTCAACCTCTCCTCTCTCCCTCTCTGTCCGATTTCACTGTTCCCCCCGTCCCTACCCCCCCTGTCGTACCGGCGACCCAACCGGCGTCCACCAGTCCAGTCGTCCTAGTCATTCTGGCGACCCAGCAGCCCGCCGTCCAGTCCCCGTCCACGTCCACGCCGGAGTCTGCCAGTCCCTCCACTTCTTCCGATGAGGACGACAGCCCCGAGTCTTCTTCGGTGGAGACCACTTCTCCATCGCCCATACTTCCATCCCTTCCGCCTCGCACACGTCGTCGTCCGTCCCACCTTAACGATTATGTTCTCAATACCGCAAAGATTGTCACTCCGGCTCCGGTCTCCTCATGTTCTTCACAATCTCGTACTCGGTTTCCTATTACTAACTTTGTTCATTATTCTAAGTTGCATGACAGGTATAAGGGTTTTCTTGGAGTTCGTGAAGCTATTCAGTATGCCTCTTGGCGTGAGGCTATGGCCACTGAATATTTGGCTCTGGAGCAGAATCATACTTGGGACGTTGTAGATCTTCCTCCTAATCGCCTGGCTCTTGGTTGTCAGTGGGTATACCGGACCAAATATCATTCTGATGGCACTAAAGAACGTGATAAAGCACGTCTTGTTGTTATGGGCAATCATCAGGAGCTGAGCGTTGACTACACTGATACTTTTGCCCCTGTTGCCAAATTGGCAACCGTTCGTGTTTTGTTGTCTGTTGCAGTGGCTCGTGGTTGGTATGTTGATCAGTTGGATGTCAATAATGCTTTCCTTCATGAGGATTTACGGGAGGAGGTCTATATGAAAATCCCTCCAGGTTATACTCAGCTTTTTCCAGGGAAGGTTTGTCGTCTTCGTAAGTCCTTATACGGCCTTCGCCAGTCACCTCGTAATTGGTTCACTAAGCTTCGTGTGGCTCTGCGGCAATATGGGTTTCGTCAGGCCCATGCCGATCATACTCTATTTGTTCTCCACCGTGGCCCTGATATGGTGGTTGTCCTTGTTTATGTTGATGATATTTTGGTGGCAGGTAATAACAGGTCTTTGTGCACTTCCTTCAAGAAATGTTTGGATGATAGCTTTCATCTAAAGGATCTTGGTCCGGTCTCTTACTTTCTGGGTATCGAGTGTGCTCGATCTCCTGACGGTATGGTCTTGAATCAACGTAAGTATGCTCTTGACATTATTGATGAGGCAAATCTCCTTGGATGCAAGCCAGTGGACACGCCCTTACTGGTCAATCATAATTTAGCTCGATCCACCATTTCTGAGATTCGTGATCCTCAGAAATACCGTCGACTTGTGGGCCGTTTGCTATATCTCACCATTACTCGTCCTGATATTTGTTATGCTGTTCATACATTGTCTCAGTTTATGCAGGCTCCACGTCTTGATCATTGGAATGCTGCTCTGCGTGTTCTCCGTTATCTTAAGGGGCAAACTGGTCAGGGTATCTTGTTGCGTAGTGACAGTAATCTTGCCCTTACTGCTTATTCTGATTCTGATTAGGCCAGGTGTCCCCTTACTCGTCGTTCTGTTATTGGTTATTTCATTTTGTTGGGTGGTTCTCCGGTCTCATGGCGTACTAAGAAGCAAACTACAGTCTCCAGGTCTTCTGCCGAAGCTGAGTATCGAGCTATGGCTAACGCATGTGCTGAAATCCGATGGTTGCGTGGTCTCTTGGCGGCCTTAGATGTTCCATGTGTAGCGACTCCTCGTTTGTATTGTGACAACAAGTCTGCTTTGTTCATTGCCGCCAATCCAGTTTTTCATGAGCGCTCGAAGCATATCGATATTGATTGCCATATTGTCCGAGAATGTCTTCAGCGCAACCATATCGTCACTGCTTACGTTCCTACGCGTTTTCAGACGGCAGATATCTTCACAAAGGCTCTCTCCGGTCCTCTTTTCCGCTGCTTATTGTCCAAGTTAGGCATTCATGATATTCATGCTCCAACTTGAGGGGGAGTGTTAGCCTAGTATATTTGTATATGTTTGTTTATTATGTATTGGGCCAAGTAAATCATAGGCCTGAGACTTTATGTATATATATCCCGTGTAACTAATGTAAAACAGCGGTTTTCACGTAAATCAGTTTTTACAATAGCCAATATCAATTGAGCTTCTTCTCTTGGTTTCGTTTCATTTTGACTTTGGATTCCTGTTCCTCATCTCTGGTCGATCACATCCATTGGTGGAATCGTCCATCCACGCTCTCTACTGGAAGCAGTGGGCGTTGACCTCTCGTGACACTGTTCATCTTCTTCCCCGATGATATTCCCCCTTTTCTTTGAGTCTTATCGGGTACTTTGGGTTCCTGCAAAGCCCAGAGTTCGAAGAAAACAAAGAAGAAGAGTCCTAAGAAGAGAGGGAAGGAAGATGAAACTTCGAAGCAGGCCAGCGTGGGTACAGACATTGCTGTGGAACTGAAAGGAAAGGAGAAAGGCCAGATATCCTCCTCTACCTCTGAAACATCACCTCCCCATGTAGAGGAGGTTGTGGAAGCTGAAGCTCTGGTTGAGAAGGCTACTGCTCCTGAGGTACCCCACGTGTTCGACAAAGTGCCAGAACCAAAAGAGGAATAGGGTTCAAGATTTTATGGGGAAAGGAGGGAGGAGTATAATTTTGGCGGGCGTTAGTTTTGTTTGGAGTAAATTATAAAATAATTTTCCCTCTAATTAATTTTATTTCGTCTCATTCTAAAATAAATTTGCTTAGATATAGTAACCATTCTATAAAATTGCCACAATAGAACTAGTATTTTGTGTAAACCCTATAAGTAGGAAAACTTAGCGATGAATTTAGAATGGATTAAGGACATCTGGATTAGGCAATAAGACATTTGAGCTGAACCACATTAAAATATTGAACTTCTGATGTGGGATGACACTCTAACACTTCCCCTCAAGTGGAAAAACCGGGCTATTTTTAATCTAACTGGTTGACCACTTGCAAATGAACTTTCATTCCCTTGATTTTTTTTGAGTGCCAACACCTAAATGACCACGAGCCACTGGATATGGACTTCTAGACGAGCAATCGTGTTAAACGGGCCACAGGCCGTTAGATACATACTCCATACGGACAACTGGGCTAAAGACTAACGGGCCGCTAGGAATGAACATCTAGACGGACACCTTGACAAATGAGGTGGGCCAAAACTAGGCTACGATACCATGATGAATTTAGAATGGGGTAAAGACAACTAGATTGGACAATAAGACACTTGGGCTGAACCACATTAAAAGATTGAATCCAATCGATTAGTTAGTTCAACTAGGGGTGGACACAGTACGTTTTCGGGACAGTTCCGGTTCCGGAACCGGCGGTTCTGGTACCGCCACCCCTTGGTACCGGTACCGTGACCGGACCGGCGGTTTCGATACAGGACCGGCCGGTTTTGGCCACCCCCAATATTTTTTTTTGCTTTTTTTTAAAATTTTTAAAGTGTAAAATTATAAATTAGTTTAAAGGAAAGAATGAAATAAAAAATCTAAAAATGTAGTTGTTATTTAAATATTGTAAAATGAGTAATACAACTACATTTAATATCCTGACGGTTCAAAAAAAGCGACGAGGTAAAGAACCGTAAAGAAACCCTCAAAAGAGCTTATATATCGCTCACCTAAAAAACTAATTAGATATTTACATTATTACATATCTACATTAACATAAAAAAAGTTTATAACTTATTCCTCAGAACTCGGCATCTGTGGTTGCATTCATGTAATGCTCCGAATTGATTTCGTACCCTGACTCTTGAGCTCGACGTCTTGCCAAGAGCCAATCTTGGTTGCAAACAAGTGTTTCAAGAGATTCAGCGTTAAGACAACTTCGATAGTCGGTTAGAATGTTGCCGCCAGTACTGAATTCTCGTTCCACTGCTACGGTTGATACCGGGACAGACAACACTTGTCTTGCTAGCATTCCGAGACATGGGAACATGTGTTCATTCTGCTTCCACCATCCGAGGACGTCAAACTCCACATCGTCGTCGTCGTCGTAATCGCATGGCACCCCTTGGTACATAGCAAGTTCATTGTGCGAGCTTACTGTTGTACCACTTGAACTCGTCGACGGCGCTTCCCTTTCTTTGCAAGAAGCCCACCGACTATTCCTTCAAAACCTTTTTTTGATTTGGGGGGCGGAGGTGGTGCTGTTTCTTCTGGTACATTACCGTATAACCCTTGATATTCCTTAAACAAATTCTCAAAAAGATCGAGTTATAGCATTATCTCTTTCTTTTTCCCATTCTATTAAAAAGATGTAGTAATAACTATTTTCATCTAAAAAACAAATGTAGTAATAATCAACTAGAATTTAAAAATTTTCAATCTTAAAGTGTGGATCACAAATAATACCTATTTTATAAATATCAGGAATGTCCAATTATAAAGCACACCATTTATCTTTCATAGGAGAGACCTAAGGGTACAAATCTTCATCAGCCAAACTTTTACGAAAACATGTTGCGATTGTAACGCACTCTTTAAAAAGTGTATTTGTAGTTAGTTGGTAAACATGCAAAAAAGTAAGAGTTGCGTTATTAAAAACTTCTAATACGACATTCAATTTTTCAACAATAACAAATTCAATAGGTGAAATCATTAAACAAAGTTCATCCCTAAAAAATTCAGCAAGTTCCTCTTTGTAGCTTAGAATCTGTGCTATCAACTTGTAAGTATTATTCCATCTAATGTTGATATCTTTGACAAATGTTATTTGTCTTCTACCCTTAGACTTACAGAATTTCTTCCAGGACTTCGAAATAAGATGACTACCCCAAATGTTTCTAATTTCATCTTTAATATTCGTCAACCCCCCCCCCCCCCCATAGCTTCCACTACGCCAAAAACAGTATCAGACAACTCTTGATTAACTACTGTTAATGGAAACACAGTAGTTGGAAAAAAACAGACTACTATAAGTTTTTCTTGGCAACAGAACGGTAGTCTAGCTGCTGTTAGAATAATAGACCAATGCTAGAGGGGGGGTGAATAGCGTTTGATCGGAGAAATCGCGGGAATTAAAAAAATAAAAGAGAAGTAAAGAGAAGAGTAAGAGGCACACCGAATTTTACCCTGGTTCACCACAACTTGTGGCTAATCCAGCCTCCCGAGAGACTCTCTCGAGCTACGCTACTATCTCGTTAAGCTTACGGGTGCTTAACAAACCGTTACAACTTGAGAGTTCGAGTCACACGAACCTCAACGAATCCTTCAAAGGAAACAGACCTTCCTTTGAATCAACCGAGAGAGATACTATCTCTCAACGTGTCTAAGAACACAAGTACACTCAAGAACGAGACTCTCTTATAGAGTAGATTATGAGTAAACTAAGTACGCACAAGAACAACTCAACCTTCACACACAAATGGCTCTAGAAAGCTATGGAAAATGATGATATTTGAATGCAATGAAAGTATAGATGTTGTGAAGTGAATTGGTGAGAAAAGCAGACCCAAACACCCCTTTTTATAGTGCCAAAATAGGCTCCAACGGACCACTACATTAAAGGGGTGATTGGCTTGATTTATGGGATTGAATAAATTTGGGATCTGCAGAATATTGGCTTCCCATCAATGTTTAGGACTTACCCATCGATGGTAAGCCAATTTTTCTTCAGGTTTGAAGTCAACGGTCACCTACCCATCGATGGGTACAAGCTTCCCATCGCTGGTTGGGAGGTTGACTTCCAAACAAGGAAAGAATCAACCTTAAATGACCTACAACGGTCATGGCTTCCCATCGATGGTTTACCCTTACCATCGCTGGGTTCCCATCGATGGGATAGGTCTCCCATCGCTGGGCAAGGTTGTTCTGCCTTGTGATAATTTTGCACCAGGGCTTTAATCAGCGATGGGTAGAACTCCCCATCGCTGTTTGGCATGGTTCTGGAA
>OOIL02002721.1:71368-108149 GCA_900332095.2 Cuscuta campestris | reverse complement strand
GTTTTGAATGATTTTTGTCAAACGACCAAAAGCGAAAGATGTTTTTCAAAGTGTTTTTGTTGGAGAACCGTTTAAACATGCCAAAGAGTGAAAACAAATCATAAAAAGTTGAAAACCACTCGGTTGGTTCGGACGCCAAAAACCATAGCCGATAACCGAGAGCCGAACGCCGGTTTCTGAAACCCGAACGCTGGATGGCTTGGTTTTTGGTTTGGGCGAACACCAAGTGTTTTTAATGACTTAAACAAGTTTGAAAAACATTTTTATAATGTAAGAAGTGCAGTAAAAGGTTTTAGCCTAAAGAGCCAATGCGTGAGGGTTGGTCGGTCTTGATTACAATTATGACCGACTAAACAATACTAAAGACTGCGGTCTTCGTTCTTGGTCTCTTTTAGCTCTTGTTCTTTATCTTCGTTCTTCGCCTTGTATATTCAATGTTTGTCTTGATCACGGCGGTTTGGCATTATCAAAACCTGTTACAAAAACGAACACGGCTTTAGTACGAAAACGTGACATGCCCGTGTTTCAACAGCTGCTATGCTTTAAAACTATTTTTTAAGTTTGGAGAAACGGTAATGTATCATTAGTTGTCTGTGTTAGTTCAAAATACAGTTTTTCTTACGACAGTTGTCAATAACAAGTTAAAAATACTCTATTTAAACAATAGTCTGGGTTTTTAGTCTAGGACTGTTTTTAAACTTATTAGAAACAGTTATCTATTGCTTGTTGTCTGTTTTATATGGTTTTCTTGCCACTGTTGTTTATAATAGGAATAAAAGACTCTTTCGCAACAATAGTCTATGAATTATGGGTAGAACTGTTTTTTAAGGTGTGAGAAACAGTCATTTTTTATTAGTAGTCAGTTTCATCAAAAAATACAGTTTTTATTGCCACAGTTGTCAATAATTAGTTAAGACTACTACTTGCTAACAGAAGTCTGGTTTCCCAGTGTATAACTATTTTTAAACTTATAAGAAATAGTATTGTATTATTAGTTGTATGTTTTATATAGTTTTTTTTGTAGAATTGTTTATTATAAGAATAGAAGACCCCTTGTAACATTAGTGTATTTATATAGCGTAGAACTATTTTTGAAATTCATACAAACCGTAATCTATTACAAATTGTCTATAATAAATTAAGAATATCATTTTTAAACAATAGTTAGACTATTAAGCCTAGAACTATTTTCAAAGTTTTGAGAAACCGTAATGTATTACTAGTAGTATGTGTCACACCATTTTTTTTAACAGTTATCTATAATAAGTAAAGAAAACTGTTTTTAAGAGAATTGTGTGTAATAAGCAGACAACTGTTTTAAAATCCTGGGAAATAGTAATCTAATACCATTTGTCTGTGAGATATAATTTTTTTGGCAGAGTTGTTTATAATAAGTTAAGAATACTCGTTTTAAACAGTGGTCTAGCTCTTAAGAGCCTAAAACTATTTTAAAAGTTCGGAGAAACGGTAATAATTTTTACAATGAAAATGTATACGCTCTCTAACTTTACTTTCATACTTTCGGGAAAAATTTATACAACAATCAAATAACCATTGTCTTAAAGAATTATATGGACATGGAAAAATAAACACTTCCATTCAAACGAAAGAAAAAGTACATGAACAGACGGGGTACTGTCCCGCTACACACAAAAGGAATTGGGAACCCATAAAATCAATCAATCTCACATCATAAACACCATTATCGTCCATACACACCTTCAGCCATATTTTTAACACCTTAGTTGGAAATCCTCCTAACAAATTGTGATTGGGAACCAAAAGTCGCAGCCATCAACAGATCTAAAAAACACGTAGTATTGTGTCTACATGAATCTGCAAAACATCAAAGTAAATAAAGAGCCCAACTACTTGATGCTAAGAATAGCAAATAGGCTGTCAGAATAGTTCAAACTCAGCATTAACCGAAAATCAGAAGCTAACAGTTGATGGCCTTTAAGGCTTGAGAAAGTTGATTATAATTTGTGATAAGATTACACAAAATGACATAAGTTTCATAATTTGATTTCCACCTTTTGGTCTGTTTTTTTCTGCATATTGTTGCATTTTCAGAATTTGATTTCCACCTTTTGGTCTGTTTTTTTCTGCCTTGAAAGTTCAAAATGTGGAGGGTAAGAACTACTTGAACACTATGTTGCGTACTCTTACTTTAAAATAAGTTCTGATTGGAACCAACACGTATTTTAGCATATACGTAGTATCTCGCATAGAATTGTAACAAAATACGCTTACTAAAATGTCCCTTACCAAAGAGTGTCACTACTTCTCCAAGTGTTATATATGCCATGATCTCCGAACAATTCTATCACATGTTGCCCACTTTTTTCAACACTTTGTCCACACAAAACAAAATGAGCATTGTTACGAGTCACAACCCCGAGATTACATTCAGCCCTGAATGACAACATTGTTAAACCCCAACTCCTCCATTAGGTCAAACCAATAAGTCTACCGTAAAAATAACAACCAATTTAACATATGAATATCGTCTAAATAAATATAATTTATTAACAAGAAGGGGAAAATGATTGATGAAGGGGTTTCTGAAGCCAATTTCTTCTAAAATAATGAAATCCAATTTAACATTTGAATTTCTAAAAACCTTTTATTTCTTGATCGAATAGGGCAGGTGGCAAAAATTAAATTTCTTCCACTAAAAATGAAATTCATTAACAAAAAATCAACAATTCAATCCCAAAAAAACATCACCAGTAGAATCAAACACATATTTCACAAAACAAAACCAAATCACTAGCTAGAATCAAATTGCCAAGTGGTAGAAGTCTCCAAATTCATTACCTATTCCAAAGAGAGGAAGGCACGACTGAACCTGGGCCGGCCACAGTCGCGACTGGTTCACTTGTGTGCTGACGCAAGGAAGGCGAGGGTGCTCCGACGCAAGGAACTCGCGTCCTTTCTCACATATACCTAATTGCAAAATTGGGGGGCACATATTAGGCGGACAATGAAAAATTGGGAGGGATTCTAAATTAGGCGGACAATCGCGTCCTTAAGTCTTTCTTTGTTTTAGGCTTTGTTTGGATTTGAAAGGAAAATGAGAGGAAAGAAAAGAAAATGAGAGGAAAGAAATGGGAGAGAAAATGAAAAGAAAATAATTGTTGTTTGGATAGTTAAAAAAGAAGAGAAAATGAGAAGAGGAAAGAAAACATGATTAAGCCAAAAGACATTAATGTCCTTATCATAAAGCAATAAAAAAATTAAAGAAAAAAAGTGTGCTTCGTAAATTAGAAAAGAGGCAAAGGGCAAACATGTCATTTCATGCATTTTCTCTCCATGTGTGAGTTTTCTCTTCAAAATTTGATGATGATGGCAGACCACTTGCAGCTTCTACTCAATTGGCCTAGGTCGCGCCACGTGGCAGCGTCTGGTTGGCCGGATTTTGATTCGGTCCGAATATTTTTTCTAAAAACATAGTCTTGCTCAAAATTTTATTTTGAACAACTTTTCCTTCTACACCGACTTCAAATTCCGAACTAATTTGGGTCAAACAAATTAATTTGGAATTGAACCAACATTTTTTTACTTTTTCACTTCAAACAATTTCTTTTTTTTGGTACTTTTTCAATTCGTTTGACCTCAAATCTTTTGACGGAGTGCATCGACACATTTGAATGCACAATTTTTACTACATAGTTTTTCACCATCTTTTGTCTTTTTGCTCCGTTGCATTCCATTTGCACAATCTTTTACACCTTTGTACCACTTCTGACCCAATTTTTATTCTTTTAAAACACTAACATAATTTTGTAAAGTTTTATAATTATGAATAAAAACTTATAAAAACCATTGAGAAATTAATTTGTTTAATCTAAAATTGGACAATAACACATTAAATATAGAGAAGAAAAGTGCGTACAAAACGGACTTATCACCTATACAGTTAAATTGATTTGTTAATATTTGATCTGATCTTACTAGATTTGAATTTGATTTGATCTGTTTTGATCTATATCTAATTTGATCTGATCTGATGTATTTATAGATTAGATCAGGCAAAAAGGACACGACTTATATAATTAAGTTGTTTTTTTGAAAGATTTGAATTTGATTTGATCTGACTAGATCTATTTTGGTCTGATTCAATCTAATTAGATCCGATATGATGCATTTAAGGATTAAATCGGGCAAATATGACACGACCTATACAGTTAAATTGTTTTTTAAATATTTGATCTGATCTTACTAAATTCATTTGATTTGATTTGATATTTTTGTAGATTTGATCTAATCTGTGTTTTTTTAAATACAATAAGTCGGAGAGTATGAACGATGATGTCTTTTAAAAAAATTGAGATGAAGAGTATAAAAATGAATTTTAAAAAATTATAATTGAGACGAGAATATATAAAAAATTATAATCGAGGATGAAATTTTATTTAGGTGGAAAAAAGTGCGCCCAAAAAATTAAAGTAAAAAATTGGATTCCCACTAAAAAAGTAGACTCCTTGCCGATAACCTGTCCAAATACATTCCTCAATCTCTTCCATCTCTTTATTATTATAATATTATTATACCCTCAAATTCTCCCAGGGTGTCAATCTCCTCCGTGCTCTCAAGATCCTCCCTTGAGTGTCAACCTGTCCAAATAATTCTTATTTATTTAATTATTGATTAACTTCTAAGCTGGTTTTCAGGGCGTTATAGAATTGCTCTGCAAAATTTTGAGAGGGAGTTCAAAAAGTTTCAGTGCAATGTGCAAAATCTTACCTTTTTAGAATGATTTTATATAAAAATTCGTATATAGAAAAAATTAAATATATTTTTAAATAATTAAATATTATTTAAAAAATATTAAAAAATTAATATATCAAAATTATTTTGCTCATTTTTATATAGGTTTTCCATCTATTTGCTTAAGTATTTTTAAAACTTTTTTTTAGTGTTTTCACTTCTTAGATGGTTCGGTTATGGTTTAGGTTTTTCAATTCAAATATCTTTCGGATATTTATTATGATTGGTTCGATTCAAATCAGATGAGTTTAGTTTCGGTTAAGTTCTGAGTCGGTACAGATATGGTACGGATATCAATCAGTTCAGATAGATTTCAGGTTCATATAGATTTTGGTTTAGGTATATTTCATTTTCATAAATACTTCGATTCAGATGTAATTCAGTTTCAAAACATTTCGATTCAAGTATATTTTGGTTTCAGATATTTTTTTAGATATATGTTATTTTCAAATTAAAATTTAACTATATGTGTTCCTTTTTTTGTCATATCAAATATATCAATCTATCATCAGTTCATCACTTCATACTACCTTACAAATTTTTTCTATATACGAATTTTTAAATAAAATCATTCTAAAAAAGTAAGATTTTGCACATTGCACTGAAACTTTTTGAATTCCCTCTCAAAATTTTGCAGGAGCAATTCTGTAACGCCTTGGAAACTGGCCTAGAAGTTAATCAATAATTAAATAAATAAGTATTATTTATTTACGACAATCTATTCATTTAAAGGATTAAAAGACACTTTAGAGATTCTAATTGTCTCAATATAATGAAACTAACTTGATTATATTTGTAAAGATTTAAATTAAAAGACTGGTCAATATTAATTAATCAAAAGAATTAAGACGGACCAGGTGGAACTGGTAAATGCTTGTTGATTAATTATAAAATTTATATCATTGGGTGGGGATCATTAAATTAAATACAACGACGCTAATGAATCTTAATTCGGAGAAAGTTGGCCTGAAAAGTATGTTCTTACTCAGACACGTTGTTGTAAATTAAGGATTACAAACCCTAAGATATATATAAAAAAAATTATAGTCTTCTACGGGCAGCGCCGTTTACTTCGATCTCCTTCTCCGATCGAGCAGGGAATCCAGCGCCATCGCCACCATCCTCCTCGATAGATGGAAGCAGCAGCGCAGAGGAAGGCCAGCGATCTTCTCCGATTGGAAAGTGTAGCAGCGACAAATCCCCAATCCAGTAATTCCAAGTGGCCGACGAATTCAACCCACCGGCGAAGCAACAGCCAGCGTCCAGCAGCGGCTCAGATTATGGGTGATTTGTGGGCGATTTGTGATCCTCTTTCAAGGTATGAGAGTGGATTTCATTCCCGTTTGATTTTCATTCGATTTGTGGATTTTGAGGCTGGGTTTACCCTGTTCATTTTGCGACACTGGAGTGCGATTGGCACTGGTCCATGCCTGATTTTGGGTCCAGCTTTTGTGGGTTCTCATTTACGATGTTGAGGACTTGTTTGTGTTGATTTTGGTCTTGCGGTCCAGCAAACTTGTTTGTTCTTCATTGATGGATGACTGTCTGGATTTGTACCACTAGGCATAATTAGGCATGTGTTTTTGTTGCTGTTTCCTTCTGGTTGGGTTGTGTATTAGGGGTGGTGTGGATTCTTCTTGCTGTGATGTGGGGGTGGAAATTTTCTGGGCAATGCCATAGAATTTGGTACAGGTTTGCCATTTTACCCTTGCATGCACCCAACATATAATTAATAGTGAAGACGATTAAAGGAAAAAAAGATATAAAAAAAGTGGCAGAAATACTATATAAGTTGTGCTCACTGCATTTTAGTTTCAGTCACCTCTTAAGGTACCTTATTTGGTTTGTCAAGCATCCTTTCAAAATTAAGGCACCTAAATTTTGGGTCAATTACTCAAACACATTTCTTAAAGTGGCAGGTAAAACTTAAACATGGCATATGCCATCACATGTATCGACACTCATTATCTAGTTAGTTTAATTTATAGGCCAAGGTGAACAAAATATCTTATCCTTAGAACAAAAATAGCTGAAAATGATGCCGGAACATCCAAGTGGGATGGTCTTGCTGCTCGTGTGGTACCCATTACATCATAGTGTGATGCATCAAACAAGAGTGGCTTTTGACAGCACAGCTGTTTCACAATCCATGATCATATGAAGTATGGTTCTGTTTTTGTTTATATAAAAAAACTCGGGATTATGATTAGGAAGTGGAAGAATGTGTGAGAGTGTTGCCATCATCCAACTATAAATTGTATTGCCAAGGGCGAAGCAAAGCAAGGTAAGAAAGACACGCAATCTATGAATAAGAGAAGCAGCAGAAATTAGCAGCAACTAAATTGGACTTGAAAAAGGGGTAAACCCTGATTTTTAATCATTTCTTTTGTTATTTTCAATTGCACAGTATACTGGTTGAGGCTGTTGTACTGATCTGGTGCATAAAATATGTACTCTACATTTACCTGCAAGAAATGGTAGTTGCTATTTCATTGAGATGCTAATTCGAACTACTAACTGGATTTTATGCAGTCTATTATTGTTGATGCTTTTTAGACTCTGTTACTGTAAGATCTATTAGGCTCTTGGCGATTGATTTTTGTATATCTAAGCGAAGTAGACTGAAGATGTTCAAGTCAAGGTCGATGAACATTTAATTTTCTTAAAAGAGTGAATATATTAATCTCATTTTGTGGTACCATCTCAGAGTTTTCATTTCTTTTGCTTCTTTAGCCTCCTGTTAAGGTTCTTGCCATATTCATTGATGAAGATAAAGTGCGAGAAGCGGGGCTTGGGGAGAACTTACGAGTTCGAGTATCTGGGATTGAGGAAGATGATATCTTATCAGGCTTTGTTTTATGCAGTGTTGGTAAATACCATTCAATTATTTTCTTTGCTTAGTCTACTTTTTCAATTTTCAAAGCTTTATGTGTGGACAGGGGTTGCTCAATTTGTCCATTGTTAAGCTTATTTGGAAGGGGTTCATCACGTTATCATTATGTTCTTTTATACCTATATAATCCTATCTCGGTTTTTACTGAAATGGATCTGTGTCTTGGTGCAAGAAGGCCAGTCCCTGCTCTTACATAGTTTTTTTGCGCACTTATCAATCAAGGAGCTGCTGCATAATGTATGAATTGAAACTTAGCATTTTTATTCTCTTATTTGCTTGTTATAAAACTAGGTTTATTGTATGTCGCATTCAGGTTGGCTTCTTAACAACACGACTTCTGCTCCGTGGTCTTCTTATGTTGTGCAAATAGATGAACTTCAATTGTTAAATAGATGCATATGAACTACTTTGGAGGTATTTAGCTAGCTAATAACTCCAAAAAGTTTCGAGTTTTTTTGTTATGAGCTCTTTCTTGTTATCAACAAACATTCTTTTTAATTATTCAATGCTATGCAGATTGAGGACTAAAGTGGATGCTTTACAAGAAAATATTGCTAGAGCAAGAGATGTATTCAAAGATGTTATTGAGGGGACAAATAACTAAATTAGGCATGCCGAATGAACAATTAGAGTGTGATTTTAATAATGCAAATATTAAATTATTGTATGTTATTTAGACTTGGATTGTATGTATTTAGATCTTATTCAATATATTCTACATTTTAGGATTTATTTTTGTTTCATGATCAATATTTTGGAATTGAAATAAATTTTACTTATTAAATATAAATGTAAATTGAAATATAGTAGTCTTTCAAATAGCTTTACAATGTATTAAAATAGTTTTCTAAATCTTTAAAGGATAACTACACAAACCTGTACTGTTAATAAACGTGAGACAATAGGAATAAACAGTTGTGTGAAATACAACAAATATAGTTGTTTACATTTTACAAATACAACATAGAATAGCAGTTGTCTTATGCAAATATACTTAGTTGTCTTCGGAGCAGTAGTTTGATTTACAATTTGACTACTGTGTAAAAAGATAGTTTGAATATTTCAAGGACAACTACAAAAAAGCGTAGTGTTATTAAGCATTATACAAGTGAAAGAAATGGTTGTTTAAAATACAACAAAATTAGTAGTCTACATTTTAGAAATATAACACAAGATAACAGTTGTCTGATACTATTTTTGTTTAGTAGTCTTCCAAGCAGCAGTCTGATATATCTTTCAATCACTTTTGAAATTAGATGTCTATATTGTTGAACGACAACACCACACAATAGAAGTCTGAAGTCGAAAATAACAGTAATATTCATTATTGATAGACAACGAAACATCACTGTTGTCTTTAACTCTAGAAAAAAGATGTCTTACTTATACGAGGACAACTTCAAAAACATGTACTCTGAAACATCACAAAATAGGTGTTCTCAACCGTATTACACAATTGTTTTTAAACAGTAGTCTGTAAATATATCAGACAGCTGCTCGGAAGACTACTAAAACTAGCACAGTTAGACTACTAAAAAGAACAGTTGTCAGCATCTGTTTTTGACGTAGTGTTCTAATCCCTGTTGAACACATAAATTTAAAACATGACAGGCACAACGTTGATGCAGAAATCTACCCATAGTCGTAGTAGGGGAAAAATTTCTTTAAGTTTAGGAATAGCAGCAGTATTATTAGTAGCATTATCAAAACCAAATGCAAACACTTTATCAACTAAGTAGTATTCCCGCGCAGAATACGCTAAAGCAATAGAAAAATATTTTCAGCAGTATGAGAATCATTGAAATCACCAATTGCAAGAACATGTTTATGCATAATCCAATTACTATTTATCCAATGACAAGTAACACCCATATAAGACAAATTATGATATGTTTGACCCCAAATTTCAGAACAAATAGTAACACGAGAATTAAAATTGAGAAAAAAATTTGCCAAATTTATTTTTTCAAGTTTATACTATCGAATAATTTCTTGTTTAATTGTTTTTCTTGAAAAACCTCTTGCTCACGGGTTTAATGCCTGTTGACAATAATCAATAAATCCAAGTTTTTCAGAAAACATGTATGGCAAATTTTCTTCAGAAATCATTTCGGCCATTTTTTGCTTATTTTACTCGTCGCTATAAGCAAAAAGGCCGCCTTTACCTCTGTTAGCAAACCAAGAAATTTGTGTTTGCACTTCTTGTCTTCCCTTCTTTTTCGCCGCGTATTTGGCGTACTCCACGGGATGCCTCGACCTTAGGTGTTTTTCCAGACCACCATAACCGCCGGAAACACCCATTTTAATGACGGTGGCACAATATTTACAAGTTCCATAAACTATGCCAACTTTTGTTTCTTTTTCAAAATGATAAACAAACAGATCTGATTTTAATTTTTTTTACCTTTGTCCAGACCTTGAGAGGTCTTGGGCTCACCTGCCTCCTCGTCGATGTCGTTGCGGTGTGGTGAAGGCTACTCGTCCCCGACTCCCCGTCCAGTCCTGCTTCATCAATCTCCTCGAATAAACTATCAAGAGTTTGGAGATTCGCGTCGCCTCTACCGGATATGTAGTGGTCGAATTCTTGATCCGTCAAAGCGTCGCCCATGAATTGATCAGGGATAGTAAGAAACAAAAAGACAGAGTGTCTACCTCGAGAATCGCGTGAGGTCGAATTGTCGAAGGTGGCTTTAGCTTTGCCTTTCCTCGAACTTCGGTTCACGGCGCCCATATCCTCGGACCTTCTACCAGACTCTCTCGACATTTTAATATATATATTTTTTGATATTTAAAAAAACAATATATTAAATTTTGAAAATTTAATAAATTTTCAAATTTTTATATATATTAAAATTTCGAATATTTCGAAAAGTAAAGAATATATTTAAAATATAAATTATATATTTAAATGATTTAAAGAATATATTAAAAAAATTAATTATATATTAAATTTCGAAAATTTTGAAATTATAATATTAGTAATAAACTAAAAATATATGATAATTGATAATATGAATAATGAATGTATTAATTATAGGCTATTATGTAATATATTAATATATATTTATATTATTATATGAGTATAAATTGTATAAAAATTGAAAAGAAATAATAACATTGAGAGATTGAGAGATGGATTGAGTATTTGAGTGTGAATTTTTTGAAAAAAATGGTATAATTTATAGTGGTACCGAAAATTTGGCACCGGAACCGGTACCGAGGATGGCGGTATCGGTACCGGTTCGCGGAACCAGTGTAATGCCCCGGCATGCGGTGACGGTGGCGGGTACCGGCGGTACCGTTGCTGGTCACGGTACCGAACCGGTACCGTGTCCACCCCTAAGTTCAACACAATAGCTTATATACCGATTATTTTATTCTTAAACTTCTGATGTGTGATGACACTATAACACTTAGTCTCTGGAAAGAATAAGAAAAAAGATATTTTCATTTTAATCTCTTCTCTCAACAAACTCTCTAGTCTCTCTTCTGTTACGCGGCCATGTGATTTCGTTCTTCTCTACCAAATCTTCTCGCTCGTAATAAATTACTCCTAGTGAAATTACCCAGTGTTTGGGAGGGTTTTTGTGGATTTGTTTCCCATTGGATTTAATGCAATGTAATTCTCTTTTAGCCTTAAATACACTCAAGATTTGTCTTTCCCTTTGTCATTTTCGGGTTAGGGAAACTTTTACTCCTTCCGTCCCCCAGTTTTTGTCCACTTTTGACTTTTGGAACTGTTCATCTAAGCACTTTGACTCATCAAATTCTCTCAATGTGTAAGCCTAAATATAGTCATGTGTGATCTTGTTTGATTTGTCTTAACATATAGATTATTAATATATATAATTTCTATAATTATTTAATATACAAATTACAAGATAAAATGGATTAAATAAGTGCATTGCATGGTGTGTAAAAATGAAAGTAAACAAATACTCTAGGACGGAGAAAGTAAGTGATAATATTGGGTTTAGGCCAAGGGGGTTTCGGCCTAGGGTGATTATTTGACCAAATGGGTTGTAAGTTTAGGCGGTAAGGAAAATAAATTTTTAAACCCAAAAAGAATCATAATTGTGGTGTGAGTGATAGAGCAAGGGCGGACCCAGAACATTCATACCATGGGGTCGCCGGTCGCAATTTAGAAACTTTATATCCAATAATCACGCTTCTAACAATAAATAAACAATATTCTACAATACATAACATTAAAGTTTATATATATTATTGAAAATACTAATTAAAAATAGTTCTACATTGCAAATGTGAAATACATCTTACAAATGATAACGTCTAGTTTTCATATTTTGAAAGTGATTTATTATTTTATCATATTTTGAAAGTGATTTATTATTTTATCATTGGTCACAAATTTTGTTTCGAACCTCATTCTTCACAAATTTCATGGCTGAAAAAGCACGCTCAACACTAGTAGTTGCTACCGGTAGAAGCAAAGCTAACCTTATGAGTGTGTAAACATGTTGATATGTCATATCCTTCTTTGTAGAAACCATTTTCATAGACAAATCAACAAGTCCATTTAAAGCAGCGAATCTACTATCAGTCCGGACATCCAAAATGTAATTCTCAAGCTAGTTTTCAAAAATCTTGATGTCAACTTCTGAAAACTTTGATGAAACTTGCAAAAAGGCTTTTGACGTTTTAAAGAAGGCACTCACCACAACTCCCATAGTTCAACCACCGAGATGGGACCTACCTTTTGAGGTTATGTGCGATGCTAGTAACATTGCAGTGGGTGCAGTGCTAGGACAGAGAGTTGATAAGAGGCTACATGTTATATATTATGCCTCTCGCACATTGAATCCCGCACAGCAAAACTACACCACAACAGAGAAGGAGCTTTTGGCTGTTGTTTTTGCTTTAGATAAATTCCGTTGTTATTTGTTAGGTACTAAAGTTATTGTTTATTCTGATCATGCAGCTTTACGTTATTTATTGGCAAAAAAGGAAGCTAAGCCTCGCTTGATCCGTTGGATTCTTCTCCTGCAAGAGTTTAACTTGGAGATCAAGGATAAAAAGGGCGCTGAAAACTTAGTGGCTGACCATTTGAGTCGCCTACAGGTCGAAGAGGATATTACTCCATTAGGTGATTTCTTTCCTCATGAAAGCTTACTTGAGCTTGATTCAGAATTGCCTTGGTATGCTGACTTAGTTAATTATTTAGTCTCTAAACAATTACCTATTGATTTGAATAAGTACCAAAAAGAAAAATTAAAAAGTGATGCAAAATATTATATTTGGGATGAACCTTATTTGTGGCGTTTATGTTCTGATCAAATTATTAGGAGATGTATTCCTAAAAATGAACAAGCAGCTATTTTAGACTTTTGTCATTCTCAAACATGTGGTGGTCATTTTGGACCCAAAAGAACTGCTAGAAAAATTTTAGAATGTGGGTTTTATTGGCCAACTATTTTTAAGGATGCTTATTTGTTTTGCAAATCTTGTGATAAATGTCAAAGGACAGGAAATTTATCTAGAAGAGATCAAATGCCTTTATATCCCATTATTATTGTTGAAATATTTGATGTCTGGGGTATAGATTTTATGGGACCATTTCCCAATTCTTTTGGCAACTATTATATTCTTTTGGCATGCGATTATGTGTCTAAATGGGTGGAAGCTAAGGCCACTAAAACTGATGATGCTAAAGTTGTTGCAGATTTTGTGCAGAATAATATTTTTTGTAGGTTTGGCATCCCAAGAGCCCTAATTAGTGACAAAGGAACACACTTCTGCAACAAAGTGGTAGGAGCTTTAGTGAGAAAATATGGAGTTACACATAAGATATCCACTGCCTACCATCCTCAAACTAATGGTCAAGCTGAGGTTTCTAATAGAGAAATAAAGCAGATTTTGGAGAAAACTGTGAGCCCCTCGAGGAAAGATTGGACTTTGAGGCTACCTGATGCACTATGGGCATATCGAACAGCATATAAGACACCTCTTGGAATGTCTCCGTTCAAACTCGTGTATGGAAAGGCTTGCCACTTACCAGTAGAACTCCAACACAAAGCATGGTGGGCAGTAAAACAATGCAATTTTAATATTGATGAGGCAGGAGTTCATAGGAAGTTACAGTTACAGGAATTGGAGGAAATTAGAAATGATTCCTATGAGAATGCTATTATCTATAAAGAGAAAACCAGGAAATGGCATGACAACATGATATCCAGGAAATCATTCTATGAAGGCCAAAAGGTGCTATTGTTCTATTCAAGATTGAAATTGTTTCCTGGTAAGCTTCGCTCTCGTTGGATGGGGCCTTTTGAGGTGGTGAAGATTTATCCACATGGTGCTATAGAAATCAAGGATCCTAAGACTTCCAAAATCATCAAGGTCAATGGACACCGCTTGAAGCCATACTATGAAGGTTTCTCAGCTCATCTGGTGGAATCGGAGGACTTGTTTGATCCTGACTACAATAGATGATTTGCTAGCTCTTATGTCGAGCGAACGACATTAAACAAAAGCGCTTATTGGGAGGCAACCCAATTATGATATATCCTTTCTCTCTAATTCATTTCTTTTTTTTCAATTCTCGTTTATTATTATTATTATTATTCTTTGAATTTTTTTCAGGAAATGAATAAAGCCACGTACTTATACTGTTTATGAGAGTGTAGAAACCAGAAAGAAATCCAAGTTGAAGAAAAAAATAAATTCCAAAGCTGTGCTGAAGTGGATCAACAGTTTTCAGGGAAGTTATTACTACTTATTTTCACATTTCTAATTTTTATTCCCTTATCACCCTCACTCCCATGGTTCTACATCTGTTTGGTATTTATCTTTTCATGATATGTGTGATATGCTTTCCATCCCTACACAATAATTTTATTTTTGGCATATATTGAGGACAATATATGAGTTAAGTGTGGGGGGGTGGTTAGGAATGTTTCAAGCCTTTTATCTTGAGGAGACAAAGGTACACATCTCCTTACTTATTCACTTAAAACAACTCCTGATTCTTCTCTCTGTCCTCAATGTTTGTCACTACAAATGCTGATTTTAGTAAAAGGGGCTATGAACATGTTGCTTTTTTGCATTCATCACATCTAGGAGGCCTTATATGCATAAAAAAACTGCAAAAAACTGTCCACTTAAGCACATTTAGGGGCTGAATTGTGAGTTTTTAAACTAGGCCAGACTGGATTGCATCTCTCTCCTTGATATTCTGGATATTTTGAAGATGCATTAATACCATTAAGGTTTCATAACTGCTTGCTAGAATTTTAGAAAAATCTGGATTTTAGATGTGATTTGGTCATAAAGTATAAAAAATTTTAAGTTTTTAAAAGAAAACTTAGGTTAAAGGAAAAAGTAAGCATCTCAAGAGAAATTAGGAATCATAACGGTTTCTCTTTATCTTTTAGCACTCTAAAGGTTGCATTAAAACATTAAATTTAAATTAAAGTTGTGACAGATAGGGTTAAGTGTTAAAAATGAGTTTGCTACCTTAAAGTTTAAATCACGGCTTTTAAGTCATAGCTAATCGGAACCTATTTTCATTTAATCTCACACCTTTCAATTGGCTAAGTTCAATGTGCACAATTTATTTAGAAGTGTGTAGAGCAGTTTTTTCTAACTCTTTTTTGTCCTAAGTTGCTTTTCAAGTAAAGTTAATCTTTTGGAAATCTCTTTTCTTACCTAAATTTTGGTTATCTACATATTATCAAGATGCTGAAATGAATAAATGTATATACTGGAACACCATCTTAGGTTGGCATGGGTGGCACGGCACCTTTGTCCCCTTAAGCAACAGATCCGAAAAGGAAGTGATGTTGTGTATGGAGAAAACCTGAGTTGGAAGAGCAAACCCCATTTTGGGCCGTACGAATCTCGTCCATAACCAGTTTAAAATAAAAAGAACCGACGCCATTGAGCCAAAAAAAGTGCAATAAATGGCTAGGGAAAAAAAAAGAAGAGAAAATAAATAAATGAGTAAAAATGTTGTTTGAGCACTCGAGTTGATACCCTCGGAATACTTCGTTATTTAGGTCCTGGGCTATCTGGAATGGGTCTGGGGTAGCCTGGTTGAGACTCGCTACACGGGTCAACTCAAACAACTAAAAAAATTAATATTAAAGCAAAGCAATAATTAAAAGTTTCCAGATTTCAGGCAAGAAAATAAATTTTCTTAAGCTTTTCTTTACTTGATTGTTTCTTAGGATTTCTAACTACTTTTTGCTGCTCTATTTATTTCTTCTAAATTGTTCTCAATGACCTTGGTTAATTCCAAGTTTTGACATCAAATAAAAATAGTTTCTACTTAGCGCTGAAGTGAAAGAAGGGCTTTAAAGTTTAAAGTAGCGAGCTGATTTTTAAGGTGTTTGCTCTGTTTGGTACAATTTTAATCTCTAAATAATGTTTTAAGCAACACCTTAGATTGTTGGAGATAAGAAAATTGTTGTGAATCCTGATTTTAACACAAGAAAAAAAAGAAACAAATGAATGTGAAAATATAATTTGCACGAGGGCGTGCAAAAGGCTAAGTGTGGGGGTATTTGATAAGTCGTCAAATTTCATATTTTATTCGCCCATATTAGGCATTTTTAGTATATTCCAAGTGCATTTCATACAAATTTAATCACTATTATGTTTATATAGCAATTTAGGTCATTATTTATATTTTGATCATAAATTGCATTCTTTTCAGTATTCTTTTACTTCACTATTTTTATTATCTCATTTACCTTGACGTAGGTCTTAAAAGTTGTTTTGCGAAGCATAAAAAGCTCGGTGAACATGTCAAGTTTAGATCCTGGGGCTGTAAAGAATTTGATGTGTAGGTAAATGGGACAAGTCACTTGGGACTTGACCCAATTGGTCATTAAGCAGCCCAGTCCAGAGCATCCCCAAAACAATGAAGAGGAAGCCGTCCAAACAAAGAAACGGAGTCAAGACCTGTGCATTCCTTCGTGTGTACCTGCGGCAGCCCAATCCACCAGTCCAGCAACTGCCCAGGTCTCAAAAAAATCAGCGGAAGAGTCCAGCGGAGTATGGGTAGCGCAAAGGGGATTCCAACTTTGAAACGGCAAGAGCAGCGTACGAGGCAGAAATTCAGGAAATTTGGAGTCCTAACCCTAGACGAAGGTATGATTTCCAGCCCTATAACTGCAGCAGGCGGCAGCGAGAGATTGGGGACGGAGAAGACGCACAGAGCAACGGACGCAGCGCAGCTCTCGACCAGAGTTCTTCTTCCTGCGCCAATTCTGGGTTCTACCTCTCAATTATGATTTCTTGTTCTAGAATTATGATTGGCTAGATTCTTAATTTCCAATTCCAAGTTAATACTCTATGATTTGATTTGTGAGATTTTATGCTTAATGCTTTATTTGTCATGATATTCTATGTTTTTTATGAGATACTTTTTATTGAATTCATCAGTTTGATTAATTTGGATGCATACTTTTTAATTAATCTTGTGAGTTTATTGCTAATTGAATCCTTGGTTGTTTGATTGAGATTTCATTCTAGTAGCAATCATGTTTTTTTTAAGGAAAATATAGATGCAAATTGAATATTTTTCCGTTTGGAAGAATGTTGTTTGGGTTGGCTAAGAATTTACTTAACTTTATGCAATTGAACCTTAAATCCTAGGCGTTCGTTATAGGGTTGGGTTGTCTTTTAGACTCTCAATTAGGCTTAATTGATGGTGTTTGTCACTTTTAAGTATTTTAGGTGAATTAGGGATTATTGTGCGTTTGCAAATAATCTACGCCAACTATCTTGATAAATAAATATCTTTTGTGTCAATGATCAAATCAAATTCATGAGTTAATACTTGGGATTGGAAACTTTCTAAACAAATTCTTTTAAACTTCTATTAGTTGCTCGGTTTACTTTTAGAATTTATTCTCTAGTTTTTTTTACAAAATTTTATTTAGTTTTAAGTCAACTTCAAGAAAAAAATATCTACGAATTAGTAGTTAACTCTTGCCTCTCTGTGGGATCGACCTGAACTTACCATATCTACGAGTTAGTTTAGTTTTATTATTTGGTGTTAAAACGACACTCACCAACGCCTATGGCGAGAATGGCGTAAAACGCCTCGCCAGGCTAGAGGATGGCGTCAGAAGGCCGCCACAGAGCCATAAGCGCCTTTGGCGAGAATGGCGAGCGCCATTCACAACTATGGCACAAAGCCAGCAATATCAAAAGCATTCCTCCCATAGTCTTTCTTGATCACTCCCTGTTTGAATAATGCTCGACTAGTGTTAATCCACTAATTACTAAGCGTTGGACATATCCTCGTTAGCGGAGATAAGAAGCTGACCTTTTTGGTTATAATGCCACGAATCTGACTAGCTGGGGTGACATCAATGCTGGGTTCCAAACGAAAATGCCAGAGGCGGCAATTTGTTCACCTAGTCCTCCACGTGTATTCAAAAGCTCTTTGGAAAAGGTAAGGCAAAAACGGTATAAATCAACGGAAGTCAAGGGAGCAACCACGTAAAACGGTATATTGTAATGGCGTCCGATATATCCTTTTCTACTAGATTAAACATGATGAAAGAATTAAAAGGCCAATGCAGATGAGCGTTACCAAACAAAACTTGCTAATTGAATAACACTCCTTATAATAATAAAGGAATAAAAAGACGATGGTGGATTAAGTTCCGTTATTAACACATTCATGGTAAGATATCCTAATCATCTTTTGCTTCATCTATTCACCTACAAACCATGCTCCAAATAAACCAAGACCCAGGAATGTATTTCAGGGAAACAAAGCTTGCTAACTGAATAACACTCTGTATAATGATATATGAATTAAAGATGCTGTAGAAATTATCATAAGTTATAGCTACTGTTAACCGCCTGGATCCCCAAATCAAGTAAAATCCCACGAAAGTAATAAAGGTCCATAATGAGCAAAACTGTAAAAAAAAAATCAATAACTGACCAGAAGACTAATGAGCTGGAATAATTGATCCATCCTCTGTCATGATATGTACATCTGCTCCAAACCCATCCTTGAATGTGGGGTCTTAAGAGGGGAGCTTTCCCTTCTTTCAATTTTTAGTAACAGCAAAGTAGAAGCATCAACTTTCCCATAGTTCCAAGATCCTATAGTCCTATCATTTTTAATAAAGTCACTCATATGATCCAACCAGTTTGTAAAGGATGTAATTTTAGCGGAGAAGTGACAAAATGAAATAAAACCATCAAACAATTATAGGATATGACCTCAAAACTCAAAAGGATTCAATAATCATTCCATTGTGCAATCCATCCTTGTAAATTGCGATCATAAAAATTCAAGATAAAAAAAGTAAAGCAAACTAGACTGTTCTTAAGCGCAAAACACACATAGAACAAAATTAAAGTGATGATTAAGCGTGTAAGATTATGTGAATTAGGTTAGGTGAATAGATGAGAGATTATGTTAGGTGAATAGATGATGAGATTAGGGTTTCTCAAAAGATGAAAACATGAATCTCGTCAATCAACAATGAACTGGTAACTTACCATGGCTACAGTTTGCTTTGCCCGTCCCGCTCTGTTGTCTGGTCTTTTGGGAGCCGCCGCCGCACCGGTTCCCAAAGTGAGCTTTCTCTACTTAATGCTTTAGTTTGGACGTTCCAAAGCTATAGCTACTCCAAGTGAACGCTAAGTTGGTTTTGGATCGTGCTCACCACCTCTCGCTGCTGCTGCGTGTTGGCGATGGAGACGACGATGGAGACAGCGACGATGTTGGCGATGGAGACAGCGACGATGTTGGCGATGGAGACGGTGATGGCGTTGGGCAAATGAATCCAATGGGCGAAGAAAAAAGAAGAGAATCGATATAGGGTATGGAAAAGGAAACCAGATCCACGAGTAAATAAAAATGAAAAGATAGCATCGCTTATACTCCGTAGTTAGGAACGATGTCTTTACATTTTTTTATATATAAAAATTGAAAAATAAAAATGGGTATTAGCATCGGTTGTTTAAAATAACCGATGCTATTGATCAATTACATCGGTTATTCCAAACAACCGATGCTAATACCCATTTTTATTTTTTATTTTTTATTTAAAAAAATCAAAAGCATCGGTTTTTAAAAACAACCGATGCCTTTGACCTTTTGCATCGGTTGTTTTAATGAGCGATGCAATTGAGGCGGTCAATCTGCCCATTTTTGTAGTAGTGTCCCTTGGATAAAAATCAGCCATTCTTAATAATGTAGCTTTGTCATAAGACTCAAACGATGAACAAGGGCTTAAACATGCAACACAATTTAACAACTCCGTGCTTGATACATCAAACCTGCTCCCAAGCTCCTCGACGAATCTATCAATTATCTCAAACAAGCAATCAAACTTGTAATGATGCAAAATTGTAACAACTGGAGCATTCCGTGCACGCTTATTTTGCTTCACATAACGATCATTCATGTTAGGCACAAATATATTATTCTTATAACAAAACTCCATGACTTCATTGCTGATTTTGTTCCACATATCATCTGTTCTCATGCTTTGAAAACGCCATTTCACAACTTGAACAAGTTTCAATGCATTTAAGAGATCCTGTTCACGTCTTTGTAGTGCTTGAGATAAATCCTGAGTAACTGCTAAGACATTAACCATGATATGAAGCATGAAAGAAAACTCAAAAGTTTGCAAATCTTTAAGTAAAGATTCTGCCTCCCCGCTAGCATCATTATCACTCAGACTTACCAGAACTTCAATCACAGAAGGAAATAATGCTTTCAAATTCAACAATGTTTTGTAATGAGAACCCCAACGAGTATCACCTGGTCGTGCAAGCATGAGTTGTTGATTCAATCCTCGACCTGTCTTCAATAATCCTTCTTCTAAAGCGGCTGTTAAATGGCTCATTTCTTTATCTCGAAGCATATCTTGTCGTTTATTAGATGAACAAATTTCATTAACAACACGAGTCACATGAAGAAGCAACCAATTAACCTCTACATGCCCTTTCACAGAAGCAACAAGTGACAATTGAAGTTGATGAGCTAAACAGTGAACATAATATGCAGAACTATTTTCATTTTGAATCAAGGTTTTCAAACCACCAAATCGACCTCGCATATTACTTGCTCCATCATAACCTTGTCCTCTTATTTGTGATATACACAACCCATATTGTGCCAAAATGGTTTCAAGCGCTTCTTTAAGAGAATGCATTTGTCTCTTTTACATGAACAACACCAATAAAGTGCTCAACTACAGAACCTGTAGAATCAACAAAACGTAAAACAACAGCCATTTGCTCCATCCCTGCGACATCACCAGACTCATCAACTAATACGATAAAAACATCGTCCCTAATTTTCTTGATAACTTCACAAACTGTTTCATACGCACAAACAAAACATATGTCTTTTTGAATTTTTGGTGATGTTAGAAGATTATTTTGAGGAGCATTTCTCATGACTTTGTCTAGATTGGAATCATGTTTTCTCAAGAGATCCAAAGTTTCAAGAAAGTGTCCTTTATATGCAGATTCAATGGATTCATCATGTCCACGGAATGATAGCCCCCCACTCAGAAGAAATCTAGTAACTTCAATTGAAGCATTCAATCGAGTGAGATAATCTAATTTCACTTGATCGGATTGTTTGACAAGAGAAGCACTAATACCTTGTTTTTCATTCATCAAATCTGCAGCTTTTTGAACAGAAATAAAATGTGGGCTACTTGGTCCACCCTCATGTTTTCTAAACCTACCTTTCTTGTTCCAACCTCTGAATCCAATACCCACAAAATGGTCCCCACCAACATCACTGATATTTTTAAACAAGTAACATGGAAAACAATATGCAGCATCCTTTGCAATGCTATATTCCAACCAAGGGAACTCATCAAACCAAGCTGGACGAAAGTTACGATTATAATCTGACATTACTGTAACAGGAAACTTATGAGCTTTAGATTGGAAAGGACCCTTTTTCAGATAAGAACGCCGAATTACGATTAAAAACATTATAAACTTAAGTACATACCCTAATTATATTAACATATTCACAAATCACAAATCAAAATCTTACAAAATAAATAAACGAATTCAATTCTATATTTTGCTATTTAGAATAACAAATTTATAAAAATTAATTTAAATTATCACAATTTACAAATAAAATAAAAATATCTAATTTAGATAATTAGATTTAAGAGAAAAAACCTGGTTGTTCGGGTAATTGGGGCCTTGGGGTCTTGGGGAGTTGGGGGGGTTCTCGTCGCCGTCGTTGGTTCCAATTTCAAGCGGCGGTCGGCAATCGGCGGAGGTTTAAAGTCGGCCTTTGGCGATCGGATGGTTAGTCTCAACAATTAGGTCTGGAGTCTGGACTCTGGTCTCTGGAAGTCGATCGAACTGGCTTAAGAGATAATCGAAAAAAAATAGAAAAAAAACGACGTCGTTTTAGATCACTCTTCATAAAAATAAAATGTAAAAGTCAGCACCATACAGCAGGATTCGAACACAGCATCGCCCACCCAAACACGGCAGCACGACACTCTCCACTCCTTCAGTGCTGGCAAGTAGAAACATGTAGCGTTTTGTAGAATATATACTAAATCTAGGTATTCATTATAAATATATATATATATATATATATATATATATATATATATATATATATATATATATATATATATATATATATATATATATATATATATATATATATATATATATATATATATATATATAGCAATGGATTCAGGTCTGCTTTGGATCGTATTTGGTATGGGCCTGACAATAGTCATGAAGACTTATGCAAATCACTTTTGAGAAGCTTTGAAATGTGTGTAGCCATTGTAGGAGACAGAGATAGTAGATTGTGCCAAGACAAGAAGAGAGCGCTGGAAGAGCATTGTGATGAGTTTAGGTCTTCTTGGAATGATTGGTGGGCAAAAGAGAAGAAAAGACAGTGTGATATAATGTTATTAGGTTTTGGATGGTGTTTGGATAGGCACGGCAAGGAGTCAAAGCAATGCCAATTTGAAGCTAAGGAGCTTAAAAAGTTCTGTGATATAGAAGTTTAATGACAAGCTGTTTTCAACATACTTTATTGATGATGATCCTAATTAGTTACGGAGTACTACCTATATAACACTCCCTCCGTCCAATTCACATGATGTTGTTAAAGAGGTTGGATTGAAATTATTTTCAATTTAATTTATTTGCAATATATATATATATATATATATATATATATATATATATATATAGTAAAAAAAATTAAAATTTTCGTGGGGTCGCTTGACCCCGTATGATCCTATGTGGGTCCGCCCCTGCTGATAGAGTGAGGCGTGCTTGGTCAATTGGGGGCATGCCTCATTTGGGCTAAACTAAATAGAGACTAAGCCAAATTCTTTCTTTCTTTGTATGGCGTTGTTAATAATCATCATATTGCCTTTGGCGGTAATCTGGTACTCTTTGCTATCAATGGCTTTTCGGAAAAGTCTTTTTTCTGCAAAAATATGGATACTTGCTTTCATTTTTTTCTAGTTGTGCCATATACGAAAAATGCAATTCAATATAACAAGGACATAAATACTTGATATGATAGTAGATTAGTAGTAATAGATAGTGATGGGCCGATATCCAGCGGGTGGCCCAAACATTTTACCCAGAAGGCACCGGGTCAAGCATGCGGTGAAGGCTTGAATCTGGGCCGGCCCAAGACGCGGGGCCTGAACCAACCTAATTTAAGAGACACCTGGAAGAGCCAATCTACGGGAGGAGACTCAACTGAAGGCGGGGACTTAGCCGGAAAAAGGGGATCGCGCCATTTGCGGATGAGACATCCTTTTGATTGTGAATTACCTTAACTATCCAAGAATCCATGTATAAATAGAGGGAACCCGAAAGGGGGATCCTCAAGTTGAATCAAACTAATAATACACATATAATTCTCGAGTTCTTGTTCTTATTTTATTTTTTGTGATCCATTCTTCTGAATTGGATCATTTGGTGGATTTATTGTCCATCAAATTGGTGCTCTTGTTGAGAGCTCGAGAATCATACTCAAGAAAAACCTTCCAAGAAAACAATGGTGCAAACCCGCAGCAACGCAAACCTAGGTACCGGAATCCCCCTCAGGGCGAGAATAGTGCCACCGGAGGCCGGCACCCTCCCATTAGAGTGACAGAGGCGGAGGCCCTCATCAAAAGGATCGGGATCACCGCGAAGTAGTTCAAGGAGGTGATGGCGGCCCTGACCCCGAACCGCGAGGTTGTGGTGGAGGATGCGACCGGGGAACCGGCTGGAGGGAAGGCTGGGCCTCGGGATCGGGGGGGAAAAAGAAGAAGAAGGTTAGGCGGTCCCAAAAGAAGAAGGTGACCAAGCCTAATGGGAAGGCAAGGATGGAGGATGAACTGTCCAGGTTGGACAAAGAAGATGAGTCGTCCTCCTTCGATCAGGTGTCAGCCTTCGATCGGTTGGGAGATCCCAAGCTCAAGAAGCCACGGACCTCGGTGTTCGATCGGCTACAAGATACTCAATAGGCTCGGAAGGGTGACCTGATAGAACAGCTCAAGGAAAGGAGAGGAGAGTCCTCAACAACATCCAAAGTCGGCTCGAAGGAGCGATGTAAGGAGGTTGAAGATAGGGCACTACAAAATTTTGCTAAAATTGCGACGGAAAAAATCTGTCGCAAACCCTTTGTTTTGGTCGCAGAGTTCAAAATTGCGACAGCTCTGCGACCGAATCATTCCCTCGCAAATAAATTGTCGCATTTTAGATATTTGCGACAGAATCGGCATTCTGTCGCAGTTCTGCGACGGTGTTAGCGACAGCAGATCAATGTTTTTATTTTGTACCCTGCGACGGTAGGCGGCCGCGGCGGAGGGCTTTCCCTTTCTACGTCGTTCGTCTCTACGTTCTGCGTCTAGTTGAGAATGAAAGAATTCACGACTTCCGGGGATAAGATTTTAATTTAAACCTGCGACGGATCTCATTCCGTCGCCAAAACCGTCGCAGGTAATGGTCAAAAAAATTGACCGTCAAATATTAGCGACAAACCAAACTTGCTGTCGCAGATCTGCGACGGGTAACCAAATTCCGTCGCAAATATTCCCAGAAATTAAATTCACTTGTTTTTGTCGCAGGTTCTGTCGCAATTTGTGACGGAAAAATTCCGTAGCAGATAATCCGTCGCAAATTGGACTAAATCTTGTAGTGGGGAGGCGATCGAGCTGTGGAGGATGTACGATCGTCTGGAGAAGCAGTTAGATCCCCAAAACCCATACTTCCAGGCGGTCTTTAGCGAGGTAACCCCCTTTTCCCGAAGGTTGATGTCCTTTCCTCTCCCGGACAACTCAAGAGCACACAGATCAAGGCATATAATGGGACGACCGATCCCCAAGACCATCTCGCTCGCTTCAGGGCGAACGTGGTTCTGTATGCGTACCCCGAAGAGATCAAATGCCGAAGCTTCCTAGCCACATTGGAGGGACAAGCTTGCGAATGGTTCCATAAGTTGCCCAAAAGATCGATCGACAAGTGGAGTTACCTGGCCCATAATTTTTTGGAACACTTTGCGTCCAACCGAAGGCGGAAGCTCCCATTCTTACACTTGCTTAACGTGAAGATCCAGAAGGGGGAGCATCTTCAGGAATTTTTTAATAAGTGGGAGAAGGAGGCCATGGACGTCCAGGGGCGGACGACTAAGCCTTGATCGCGATGCTCCAAGCGGCACTCCCTCAGGAGGATGTGCGCAAGGAGCTGCGATGGAATCCACTCTCTACCTATTAGGAAATGCTGGCTATGGCAAAGTACCTGGCGTTAGAAGAAGAAGACGACGAGCCGCCCGTCTAGAAGGAAAAGAAGAGCGGACAGTCAACATGAGAAGGAAGGAAGAGGAAAGATATTGGTAGGGGACCAAACCCTTCAGGATATCAGGCGAGCAGACCGCCTATTCACACGGTGCAATTCTTACCCGTCCCTCCTCGCAGTAGGGAGAGTTATAACGTCCAAGACGCGCCCAATTCAAGTACTGCGAATACCATCGTAACAGCACCCACAATACGTTGGAGTGCGTTACGCTGAAGAAGGAAATGGATCAGTTGATTGCCAGGGGGCCGCCCCCTCGGCCAGAGCGACCAACGCTGGGAACAGAACGTGGAGGAGACCAGTGGCCGCCACCGCAACGATCACTGCTGCAGGAAGACAGAAGGCGACATCTGGGGAAAGAATGTGAAGACCTAGATGAAGAAGAGAGGCAGAATTGCCGGCATTTGGGATGTCGATTCATTATGAGTGGAAACACCGGATGGGACTCAGCGTCCTCACGGAAGAAATGGAAGAATATGGTTCACCGCAGGGGCCACCGCTACCCAAGCGGAAGAAGAAGGAGCCCTTGATCTTCACGGATGAAGATTACCCGCTGGTCCTTAGTCCCCATCGGGATGCACTAGTAGTAAAGATAGAGATCAACAACGTGGTCGTCCATCGCACGTTGGTCGATACCGGCAGCTCGGTCAACAATATGTACAACAATACCTTCAAAGAGCTAGGCTTATCTCGGGGAGACCTTAAGCCAATCTGCACCCCGCTGTTAGGATTCACGGGGGATACTATTAAAGCAGAGGGAACCATTACAGTGAAGGCTGGGGTAAGAGATGGAACCCACTAACTCTGGCTCGACATGGAATTTATGGTAGTGCAGCTTGATTGTGCACACCACTTAATCCTAGGGCGACCGGGTCTGGAAGACTTGGAGTGCATAATCTCCCCCGTCCACTTGTGTATGAAGTTCGCCACACCTACCGGGGTAGGGGTGGCAAGAGGGAATCCGAGTCTATCCTGATCGTGCTATGTTAGGGCGACCAAGAACCAGGAGCGGGTCGACGAAAATGTCAGCATGATCTGTGCCACGATATAGAAGGAAGAAGGGCGACCCACAGCGGAGCTGGCAGAGGAAGGGGAGGAAGTTGCCCTGGATCCGGCAAAGCCGGAGCAAAAGCTGAAGGTAGGTAGATCCCTGCCGCTCAAGCTAAAGGAGAAGTTGGTGGGCGTCCTCCGTTTGTTCAAAGTGTTGTTTGCCTGGGGTCCAGGGGATATGCCTGGGGTCGACCCACGAATCATCTACCACAGATTGGCGGTAGATCCGGCCCACAAGCCGATCAAGCAGAAGAAGTGTTTCCTCTCCTCGGAAAGGAGAGATTTTGTCACTAAGCAAGTAACCACCCTGCAATCCATCGGGCACATCTGGGAAGTCTGCTACCAGAGTGGTTGGCAAACATAGTCCTCGCACCCAAGGGGAACACCTGGCGGATGTGCGTTGATTACACCGACCTAAACAAGGCTTACCCAATGGACCCGTTCCCTCTTCCCAACATTGACCAATTAGTGGACGAGACGGTAGGGTGTGAGTTAATGAGCTTTATGGATGCCTTCAGCGGTTACCATCAGATCAGGATGGCCACGGCAGACGAAGAGAAGACCTCCTTCTTCGCCCCCAATGGGGTATACTGTTATAAGGTAATGCCCTTCGGCTTGAAGAACGCTGGCGCGACTTATGCACGAATGGTCAATAAGCTATTCACACCGGTGTTAGGGGGGTGTATGGAGGCGTATGTGGATGATATGATTGTCAAGTCAAAGTAGATGGTATCCCATGCTCAGAATTTGGAAAGGGTGTTCAAAATCATGAAGAAGTACCAACTCCGCCTCAATCCGAAGAAGTGCATGTTTCAGGTCCAAGGAGGCAAATTCCTAGGACATATGGTCAGTCGAAGGGGGATTGAGCACAACCCTAAAAAGGTGAAGGCAATCTTGGAAATGGAACCTCCGCGAAATGTGAAGGAGGTCGAGCAGCTAACAGGGAGGATCGCTGCTCTCAGTCACTTATTGTCGAAGATAGCTGATCGAGCGGCACCATTCTTCCAAACCATAAAGAAAAGCAGAGGCTTCATCTTGACCGAGGAGTATCAGAGGTCCTTTGAAGGGTTGAAGGCGTATCTCCTCTCGCCATTAGTACTTTCGAAGCCAGAGCCCGGAGAGACCTTGTTTCTGTACTTGGGGATCTCTCCTCGCACTGTGAGCTTAGTACTGGTAAGAGAGGAGGATGGTATTCAGCGACCTGTGTACTATGTGTCTCGGTATTACGAGGGGCAGAGCTAAGGTATACAAACATGGAAAAAACGATCTTTGCGGTGGTGTGCATTGTAACACCCCACCCTGGATTACCCGAGTCATCCAGACCAGAGTGCTAGTAAAAACTGGTTGCTGGTAAAACATTACTTATTTGAAATAAAATCTCATTTCGATAATCAAGAGTTTAAAGATTTTTGCAAGTAAGTAAAAGAGGAATAAGGTTCACTAGTAAATACAACTTGGGTTTCAAGCCCAAACCAAAATATGTTTAATAACTTATTCAATTATTTATTTATAACAGAATTTCCTTCCTTAATTAGCACGGCCTCCACGTCCAAGCTTTCCTCCTCAGCAGTTGTTCCCCTTGCTAGTACCTGCGTGCAATTAAACACTACACGCTCAGCATAAGCTGAGTGGCAAATAACCAGTAGACATATATAACATGTAAATATATTTTAGAGCATTTTAAGTTCTTTAATATAATTCCAATGTTTTTCACATATTTAAAATCCTGGAGAAAATAATCTCACTTTAGTAATTACTTGAGGATATTTAGAAAATATTAGTTTTTCCTTCTAGGTTAACCTTGTATTAGAGATTAAGACGTGACTAGGCTGGAACACCGCACTAGTCGATACGTAGTTTTACTTCGGATACCTCCCCGTGACCTCGTGTCTGGTAATCAGAAGCGAACCCTAGACCCACGGGGTCATCTTTGGGTTCTCGTGCGCACGTTGTGGTATGATTGTTTATAGGCTCATCCACATGGACACAGTCCGGCCTTGAAAGTGGTTTGACCCACTTGGTAAAAACGTGACAGTACTTGGTCAGAGTACGTCGATATATAAATCTTGAACTTTTACTTCGTCCACTAAATGTTTGGTTAACCCTAGTACGGTCATTTAAATAACCACTTTTGATGTATTATTTTTAGGCATTAATCATTCCAAAATGATATATCGGTCCTTCATATCAAAACAGGTAAATGATGTAGGAAGCAATAAAGCACCACCTAATTAGTACCAACAAGAGTGTATAAATTCCTACACTCCAGTTTATATATCAACATAGTAATATTTCCAGGCGATAAAGTCACAAATGGTATTTACTTATTTATTTCTTCATTGTTCAAAAGTTTGGTCCTGTTAAAGAAAACACAAGTTTTTTTTATTTGCTTCTTAATAATCGTATTACCAAACCCTTTTTTTCCTAATTGGGAAACATTATAAAAAAATTTTTTTAAATATGTATGTACATGTCTCAAAAAAAACATACACACAAATGTTTTGTGTTTGATCAAATCTTTTACTTTTCCAACAAATATCAGCCCTTTATTTACTCGGCAAATTTTTTTTATTTAACTTAACAATGTTTTATGTATATCATGACATACATTTACACAATATTAATATATACGGGGGTATGTAAATAAATTGCACAAAAGGAAAAAAAACAACATTTTTTTTGAAGTACATACTGCCTAAAGTTTGTTTGCATACACAAGTACTCCGTAATATTTTAGTAGTAATAACCATTCCATTTTTTTTTACTATTCCCGATTGATTATATACATATGATTACCCAAAAATGTTTTTTTTGTAACAACAACTAAATTCAGTTTAATAGAAGGTAAATAAAATGCACAGATAAATATTTCAACATGAAATACATATCTAAAGGTTAGGGTCAACGGGCACACCTCCGATATCGCTAATGACACGATAGATGAACAAAACTCTCGAGAACACCCGGCCCCCCTCGTTACCACGCTAAGTTGCCCTCCAAACACTCTCTCCCAACCAAGTCCCCTCAACTAATTACTCAAGGCCTCTACTTATAGGTGAGAAGGAGGGTAGATGGATGGTTTTCTATTTGATTAGTTCATTTTCTCAAATTAAATTAAATGTATTAAAATTAATTCACTATCCCCCTTTAATGGTAGATGAAGTGAATTGGGGAAGTGGAGGTGACAAAAACCTATACCGTTAAGTTCCATATTTTTCACACATCATTTTAATATAATTTGTTTGTCACAAAAATAAGTTCATTTGAACAAACTTTATTATTCAAATGGTAAAGAACCCAAACTAGTTTTTATCCCCTTTCACTTTATTCTTTTTCCCAACTCTACTAGTAATTTAATCGTTTAAATTAAATTCCAAATTGATTGTTTCTAACTAAATAATAGTAACATTTTTTTCCTTTATTTTTTTTTAATTATTATTACTATTATTTTTTTTGAATTTTCTCTTTTTTTAAATATTTTTATTCCTTTGTACTAGAAAGTTAAAAATTTCTAGACCGGTTTCCAGCGCGTTACATTTCTCACCCCCTTCAGAAAAATTTCGTCCTCGAAATTTCTTCAAGTCATATCACACCTGGTTAGGAAAGGAGTGTTTGTTTTCATAAAAGAAATTTCAAATTTAAGTTTAGACATTTTTTTTACGTAAATAGTATTTATACTTACGATTAATTAAAGAACAAGATTTTTAAAGTAGCAAGAAAATCTTGATACTTACGATTCGTATATTACCAAATGACATACACAATTGTGGTTGAAATAATATGTATAGTACTCTTATCTATACTTTAGGAAAATGTACAACACTTTCTTTTTACGGAGTATTATTTTCCTAAAACTTCCCTTGCATAGTAAATGTAGTGGTTGTATTAGCCATGACTATAATCAAGTTTTTAACAAAATATACACAAATTATTTCATGTGAAATTGTAAAACTGAAAATTAAATTCTCAAAATATGATTGCCCACGTTATGTACCATAATTATCTACATACAATTTTTATTAGTCAACCATTTTTTTCTCCCTCAAAACCTCGTCTAAAAAAACGCACTAAAACATTACATGATCTTATATCCTTAGCTTGCTTTAAATGTCACTTTTTTTTGCTTTATTTAATTCCATATTACTCATTTATTATTTTCTCCTTATTATTTTATTTGAACATACTCACTCACTGTTTTATATCCTCCAAGAGTCTAATAGTTCTGATTTCGTAGCTTGAAATAATAATTATGCTTAATTTGTGTATGACCAGCAAGTAATCCCATAGATCTCACAATATGTATGCTATTTACACAGGTTCTAAAAGACTTAAGAATTTTTTTCCATTTTTTCTTATATCCATGAAAAAAATCGTGTTCAAAATAAATATTGCAGATTGTGTTTCATATTTTTCTAAAATATTATTATTTTTAATTGAAATAGTTGACTACAAAAACTCACATGTATTATAGTGTTATTGTTGTTCTAACAACATATATTTCAAAAAAACATATATTTCAAGTTGAAAATTATTACAATTATTAAAAGCATTCATACACACTAATTTCATATTCTTATACCCACATTTAAAAAAAACATTCCAATTCCAAGGAGTAATATCGAAATATTTATTTATTTGTAAACTCACCATTGTCAATATTATATATTTTTTTGTGAGATAACCCAACCTAACTTCATATCTAGATTTTTCTTTAAATTTGTTCCTATCTCAAATCACTCATAATAACATCTAATTTGTAATTATCATGGCTATTTTACAAATATTAAAATTAAAAGTTGTAATAATTAGGGATGCACAGTCCTCAAGAATCTCTTCTAGGCGTTTATGAATTCTTCAATTAATTTACCAACTTCCTTTAAGGTTATTCATATATAATCAAGTTGAGTACAATGATTCTTGCGAGGTTTACATAGAGTCTAACATATTGTCAAATTATGTTAAACAAACAAGCTCCTTTTGAATGGTACATAATTCAAAATAAATTTTTAATGTAAAAATTTCTCGTAATAAACCTCATTTTCATTAGAATTATTTTTTTTGTATGGCAAAATTTATAATTTCTCTTGAGAATACAAATGATACTTAATCCATAAATTATAACCAATATTCGGTTACAGCAACTTCCGAACAATGACCATTTGTCTTTTCTACATTTTTAATATCCATAAAAATGTAACACATTTCTTTAATCTTTTTTTCAGGCAGCGTTGGCTTTCATTAGTCATATGTCGTAATGTACGCCTGCTACCTTCTTTTTTTATGATTTTATTGAAATATTTTTTTTCTCTTTTATTTCCACTTACCATTATTCAATTAATTGTAATAGGCTTGTTTGTTCTTGTTGCATTTTTTCCTCTTTTTCTCATTTTTTTTGAGCCAACTACTACATACTCATTGTCAATTACAAGTAACAATATAACTGTATTTAGTTATTCACGTGTCATAGATACAAATAATATCATTCTACAAATCCAGAAATTTTTTCACATGAGAAGGTTGCACAAAAAGTACAAAATCTTTATCTTTATATATAAAATTTGAGAGTTGGGCTTCTAGAATTGTGACATGTGGCACACTTATTGGACAATTTTTTGACATGTCAGCACGCCATGTCACCAAGTAATATTTAAGGAATTAGTTAACAAAAAACTTATTCTATTGAAATTAAATTTCGTATATGTTACACACAAATTTCTCAACTTAATCGCGTTTAAAAACTTTTATATCTTAATTCATTGTTGAAAAATATTTTAATTAAATAGTATATTTTAAAATTGAAAAAAGAACTCATATTCAAAAACAATAATTAAAACAAATAAATTTATTCTAAGAATGGATAGATTGGTGGGATTAAAAGAAATTACATTTGAATAATTGTTTTTACTTTGAATTAATACTAATTGGAGAGGTTTTCCAATTTTGAAAAAAGAAAAATAAATATACAAAAGGAAATGGATTTTTATGGGAATGTTTATTTAATATAGCATCAATTTTATTCCGTATATATTAAAAAATTATAAGTATTTTAAAATTAGTATTTTCATTTTTAAAATTATTATTTTCCATCACTAACTTTGTAAAAATTCATAGATACGTGCCTCTAAATTACTTTTTTCAATTAATAATTTGTATAATGATAAAGAGTTGGTACGAGGATATCTATGTGTAAGAAATTAATTATTAATTGGTGTTCCCAATCAAATTATAATATCTCCACACTACACGAAGTTGTTGCTCTAATACTTAGAGATCTTGATTCATCTAATGAAGAAAGGGACATTATTATCGCGAAAAGAGATGAATTCTTACTAAAAATCCATGAAACACACACGGCTTTTCTACCTCTCTAATACTCTTTGTTGTTTCCTTCTGGGGAGGAGGAATATCAAGAAAATATCCTTATAAGGGAATCATTTTTGTGCGAAAAAATGTAAAGCGTCATAGAGTGTCAGTGAGAGAATTTGTTGCATTTCAAATGCAAGAAAGAGAAAATGATGGAAGTATTGAGTTGCTTGCATAAAGATTGTATTTACAATTCTTGGTTGATGCATACACGATAGTTGAAGCACAAAGAAGTATGTGTGTGTGGTTAAACCAGAATCAAGTTAGGGAGAAATTATGAGTGGCTTACATGAAGCTATATGATCAAAGTTGATACTAAATCGATAGCCATTGGGCAAAGAATTATCCTATCATTTACATTCACTGGGGGAATGAGATATATGTTTAACAACTAACAAGATGTAATGGCCATTTCTTCAGCAGTTCAAGTTTTGGTTATCCATATCTATTCATTAATATAACATGTAATCTCCAATGGCTAGAGATTGCAACATATATGACAAGAAGGAAATGTGAAGCTGAAGACATACCTAATGTTGAATTTGAAATCTTTAAAATGAAATTGAATCATTTGGAGAAGGACATAAAATTTGATTTATATTTGGTGAAGTAATTAGAGGTAATTTTAAACTTTGCTATATTAGTTTCATTTAACTAATAAAGTTGTTGTAGTTTGGACATTCAATTTAAAATACCGTCATTTGAATGTAATAATTTTGTGCATGTTTGTACACTGTTGACTTTCAAAAGAGAAGTTTGCCCCATGCACATATCTCAATATGGTTACATCAGAGGGATAAATTTCAATCGCTCGAGTCAATTGATTGTGTGATATGTGTAGAGATTCCTAATAAAGATAAATATCCTAGATTTCATGAGTCCATGTGGCATAGATGATCTTAGATCTCTATATATGAAGAATGGTAAACACATGAAAAAATTTTCCCAAAAAATTTGTTAAGACATCATTTGATGAGAATGGCTACTTGATATACAGAAGAAGAAACATGGAGGTTACCACAATGAGAAAGAATATCGAGTTAGATAATTGAATTGTTGTGACATACAACCCACAACTCTTGATGAGGTCTCAAGATTAATCAATATTGAATGTTGTAATAAATCTAATTCAATCAAATATTTCTTTAAATATGTAAATAAAGATCTAGATATAGTAACTGTAGCAGTTATCTAAATTCTTTCAGTTTTACTCATAGCTTTGAAAGAGGAAATTGTGAGTGCTACCACCAATTCCTCACAAATGTGGTTGTAATGTAAAGTTTTTACGTTGGTCAAGAATTTGAGATTGCATTTATCTACACCCTCTTGCACAGATAAGGATACACAAGCTTTTTCTGTATTGATAATCAAAGTCGAAGATGAAAAACTTGGACAAGTGATCGATGAAACTACTAATGTTGAAATCCCGCCTGAATTCTTGATTTTAACACAAGTTATCCCCTTATGAGTATAATGGACTTCACTTTTCCGAACATATTAGAGGACATGAAAATTATTCTTTTTTTAGGATAGTGCACTATTAGTACTATACCCATGCATGAGTTTGTTGAATGGTAAGTGATTTTGTCATATCACTTATTCTCGGAGGTGAAAATGAGTACTTAAGTTCGGATTCTTCATGTCAAATATATTCATATGTAGTTGTTGAAGACGATCGGATAACAGTTCAACTTTTAATGAAATCAATTGTTCAGGGATCCCAAACTACAAAACAATTTTTAAAAAAGGGGTAGCGATTATGTTATTGAAGAACATTGACCAAATATCTAGATTGTGTAATGGTAGAAGAATAATTGTTAAAGAGCTACGAAAGAACATTATTAGTGCAATTGAGGTTTCGAGAAATCACATTGGGAAAAAAGGTTTACATACACCGAATGAATTTGGTACTATCTAATTCAGGACTACCCCTTAAATTCTAGAGAAGATAATTCTCAATAGTCTTATGTTTTGCTATGACTGTTAATAAAATTCAAGGTCAAATATTATCTTTTGTTGTATTATTTTTAACCAAATCGGTATTTACTAATGATTAGCTTTATGTTAATGTTTCACGAGTGAAGACAGAGACATGATTAAAAATGTTGGTTCTAGATAACAATAGAAACCCTTACAACTATACTAAAAATGTTGTGTACCCTAAAGTTTTCCAAAAAAATTTGAATTATGGAGTAAAAAAGATTTTTTCGAGTACACTTTCAATTCCTCATATATTATTTATTCTACTTTGCTGTTGTTGTCCATTGATTAAAAGTTATGTTAGAAATATATTTACTTGATTCCGAAAAATATATTACATTGAAAAAAAATCAGAATTAACAAAAAATTCGTTTGACCCCGTGCATCGCACGGGTCAAAATACTAGTAATCATGATTCTAGGCTTTATTATAGAACCAAAGGCAACACCATTTTCATTTTCTGCATGTTCCACATTCATAGTTATATATGAATTAAATTACTCTCTTAGTAAAAGAAATAATTTGATACCCTATCTACTGACCTTCTACGGTCATTCCTCAACATGATTGTCTAGTCCTCGGTAAAAGAAACTTATATCTTACAAGACTTGGGGCGTCCCCCTTTTGTCCAACCATAACTACTATTCGGTGGTACCAAACCGAATTACATCTGTGCACAGATTTTAGGATTCTAGATTGCCATGCAGTCTATCTATTGGCCTCTAACTTTGTATCTTGTATACTACCAATATCCTGATATGAATTTATAAACTATTTTCACAATATCTAAATAATGTGGTAGCGCCAAAGGTAATATCTTGTAATTACTTTTTTTTATATTTCAATCAATATCAAAACTATGTGCTTTGCACACAAGTTTAAAGCCAAATTAAGATACCTGCTTGGAGGAAGCATTGAGACGTGGCCGTTCCTATAGAACAATTTTTGTTTTAAAAATAATTTTTTCATTCCCTTATTTCTTTCCATCAAATTTTTTCTTCGATTCCTTTTTTAAAGTTAAGTCAGAAGATCATTTTATAAACCAATTTCTTTGATACCAAAATGTAACACCCCACCCTGGATGACCCGAGTCATCCAGACCAGAGTGCTAGTAAAAACCGGTTGCTAGTAAAACATTACTTATTTGAAATAAAATCTCATTTCGATAATCAAGAGTTTAAAGATTTTTGCAAGTAAGTAAAAGAGGAATAAGGTTCACTAGTAAATACAACTTGGGTTTCAAGCCCAAACCAAAATATGTTTAATAACTTATTCAATTATTTATTTATAACAGAATTGTTAAGTCACAAAATGTCGTATTTTATTCCCCCATTTCTTAGTACTTTTAAGATATTTGATGAGCATTTTATACCTAAATGAGCATATTTTCTAATATTTAGCATTTTAGGCCATTGTTTATATTTTATACATAAAATGCATGATTTTGAGCATATTTATATTTGACAATTATTTTGGAATATTATTTTCATTGGCATGAAATTTGTAGATAATACATGGGAGTCCAAAAAAGTCAAAGAAGATATTGAAGTTGAATTTTTGGAGCTTTAAAGTTGGCCCAATCCAAGTTTGGCCCAAAGCTATTCCATCTACCAAATAAATTAAGAGAGGAGGAAGAAGAGCAAATAAAAGAAGAAAAAAAGAGAAATCTCCCAGTGAATGAGAAACGCAGGAGAGAAGAGGCGCAGAGTCCTTCCCCAAATCCAACGCAAATTCCAAGAATCCTACTCCAAATTGAAGATTCCAAACTCCACGATTATAAAAGGAGACAAAAGCCACAAGAAAATCATCTTCTTCAACCCCAAATCCAGAGGGAGATCAGATAGCCGAGAGAGAGGAACATAGCAGCGGCAAGGATTTCCACCGCCGACCTAGGGTTCCGACCCTAGGTTC
>OOIL02002721.1:58875-70508 GCA_900332095.2 Cuscuta campestris | reverse complement strand
GTTAAATCTAAACTCAAAAAGGTGTTCTGAGAACTATTATTCACCAGATTTTACTTAAATTGGGCCAAATTAGGAACGCGCGCCTAATCCAGTTTAAAATGATATTCTTTTAAAGTCCAAAGTGTTTTAAATAGCCGAACTTTTCTAGAAACCAAGTGTCACTTGATTAGTACTTGCTGCCTCGCTAAGTGGTTTTTGCTAATCAAGGTTCTCGAACTGATTTTGTTAAATAACCGTAGTGTTACTGCAAAGTTGTTATGGTGATGTTCTCCAAAGATCTTAATGCGCTATTCTTAGTAGTAACTTAAGGGTTGGTCTTTGGGTTGCTAAGGGTAGTAGGGTTTAGAGTTAGGGTTGGTCCTAACATGAGCTAATATGAATGGGAGAATAGGGAAGAACCGTTGGTGGACCTCTTCTTCAGCCTAATCCTGAGTTTAATTAACAGTTTAATTTCAGAAGCAAGGCATAATTAATTGATTGATCAGATTTGGTCAGTTTATTTTCTAGTAAAAACTATAAGTATTTTCAAAATGGTTTAAGTTAATTATTATTGTCTATGTTTTTATAAAGTTTATTGTGTGATTGTTTTTTGTGTGTTTGTTTCTCCCTGAGTGTTCTTCTGAGTTCGAGTTGCTGATGTAGTTCCATCTCTTATCTGTTATCTTTATCTTAATTTAATTTGCATTTTTATCATTTAATTTTATCTTTCAAACCCCCCCATATCCTTTAGTTTTAGTTTTATAGATTTTAGTTAGTTTTTATTCAATAAAAGTGACAAGTGAACTGATTTTCATAGTCTAAAAAGTATCTTTCTTCGTGGGATCGACCCTTACTTGCCCTATCTATATGTTTTGATGAATATTGAATCATAAAGGGGGTTAAAAGTTAAGGAAAATAATAAATTAATTTGTAGGTGCTACGACACGCCTAACAAATTTTGGCGCCGTTGCCGGGGAAAGATTAACTTTTTATGGAATTCAGTTTGCTATGTTTCAAACAAAACAAAAAAAATAATAATAAACATGAAAAGCAAAAAAACCTAAAAAACAAAAAAAAAACTAAAAACAGTCAAGAGTAACATAAAATGCTAACTCAAAGCTTTGACAAACAAAAAAAACACTAAAAATGAAATTTACAAAATTTACAATTCAATAAAACTTAAAAAACATTTGAAAAACAATTTTTTTTTGAAAAAAAAGAGAAAGTTGGTAATCTGGTATTCCATGTTACCGCTTTGTTTAGTTTATTTCTTCTAGTGTTTATCTTGTTAGTTAATGGGTCTATTCAAAATCTAGCTTAGTGTCTAGGATTATTTGTGTCTTTTTTGGGATAAGTAGTCAGTTTTGCAGTTGTTTTTTAGTCAGTTTATGTCTTTGTACACTAAAGTCATCATTTATTAAGAATTTTAGATGTGTCTGTTGTTAGTGTCTCTGGTTTTAAGTTATAGTCTTTGACTTCACTTAACACTAACTTGGAGTTTAGGATTTAATTTTTTTTTTCTGACCTTTCTGAATTTTTTTATAACTTTTCTAAGTCTGTATATTGAAAGTAATCTAGAACTAACAAAAAAAATCAGTAGGCCCAAGTAATAAAAATATTCAGAACTTTAAACAACTTATTCTTGCTCTTGTTTTGTCTCTTTTAAATTTTTCCTTGTTGAAGTTCAGGTTTTAAATAGCTAAATAGATGGGTTATTGCTGCACTTATGCGAATTGCCGACAGAAACTTCTTTCCAGAGAGAAAAAAGAACAAAGCTTGCATATTTAAATGCACGACACACGTTCCAGAATTGGAACAAATTGGCAACATGCCGCAGATCTGATTGAATGGGCCAAAGGAATTCATCACGGAGATCTTCATGAACAAACACAGTGAAACATTACTGAGAGGATGGTCGTCAAGTTCCCCCGCAAACAATGCTGCATTTTTAGAGTCTCAAGATCCATAGAAAGAGTTGCATTACTTCAGAGCTAGGTTTGGGTTATGAATGTTATAGCATAAGGATCAATTCTGTTGCATCTCTAAATGTGCACTCCTACTTTCCAGGTAAGTATTCATAGCCATTCTCACCTTGAGTCAGATCGTGTAAAAACTTGTAACTTGTTCAAGTTCAGTTCTTAATGTCCAATGTGATGAATGTTTTTTTTTCTCTGTTGAAAACGACATACAAAACGTGTGAGCCCTTCAGACCTGTTTTTTTAGTACTCTTGTTATCCTAATGATTGGTTTTTCTAAGTACCCATGGGACAAGTATAGGCAATGTGCTAAGATGATTTCCATATACATCATTACTTGTTCTTACTGGACATGTGGCCTAATCCATTTTTTTGTTCAAGTCATGCTTAATTGAGACAATGATTTCACATTGATTTAACGAGTTGGCTGTCTAAAAAAAATTGAGCGTGATTCCTGTGACCTATGATTAGGTCTACTTGGTCGTTTTTACTTCTTTTAATAAATTTCTTCTCCAATAAGACTTAGACTGTAGGGGTTAAACTAGGTACTGGCCAAACCTGTTTTCAACCCTATAATTTTTTTTCTAGAAGAAGCTATCATTTTTTCAACATCTCTTTGCTAAGTAACAATGTTTTCATACTCCTAAACGAATTGAGCAGAATAACTTACACATTTATATGTTAAAGGTAGTTACAGAGTTTGCATTTTCCTAACTTGATAAGCACTAAACCATGGTCTTCAAATTTGACAAAAACTGCTCAATAGTTACAAAGGCTGAAACCTTATTGAAAAATCTGTTTTGAAATCAACTTGTGAGTTTACACAGGGCATGTTGGATAGTGAAAAAAAAAACTGGGGTTAGTTGAGGTGCTAAAAATTGCCATGGGTAAGCCTTCTCTACACTGTGTTAAAAAAAAACTTGGGTTAGTTGGAGTTGATTTGCTTTTTAGAGCTTGAGATTGATTTTCTTGTTTGCTACTTTTCAAAGTATTCATTTGCTCTCAAGAACCTTGGAATCCTACTCAAGCCATGAATCTCTGTTTTAGAATTAAGTTTTCTTTATGGAAGTAAAAAAAAGGGAATTAAAACATCTCAAGTTTTTCAAAAGGGCAGTCCAATCACTGTACTTCACATATGGAAGATAAAAATGTGTTCAAATTGAGTTGAGAATGAACTGTTGGGGTAAAAAAAGAAATTATCTATTGTCTTGCTTTCTGCTCAGCTTTTTGAAAATCTAATCTTTGACAATTAACATTCTATGCATTGTCAAAAGTATGACTAGAATTTTTTTTCTGACACGGCTCTCTAAACTACTAAAATCCGTATTTGTAAACAATTTTTTCAAGTTCCAAAATTAGAAAAAGGGTAACAAAAAACTATTTTAGTAGAGTTGACAAAAATAAACTTATTTTCCAAATACTATTTCTAGAGAACCTAGCTATGTTTTTAGTGTTTGTTATGCTTGTTTGGAAAACTAATTTTTGAGTACACTAAATCAAGTTGTTTTAATGCTTTGACCTAGTGATAATTTAGTTTGATGTACTTTTGAGGAATCACAGGTTATTAGAAGTATAATGTGGATTCTCCATGTTGTCCTGAGCAATAAGGAGTCTAGCCAAAGACATTAAAAGAGGCAGCTTTCTGGGAGGCAACCCAGATATTTAAACTTTTACTTTTATGCATTTTATTTACTTTTTCTTTTCTTTTATTCTCTTCTTTACTTGCATTTTGTCTGTCTTGCATGCTTAATTGTCATATCTTCTGATCCCTTGCCTCTCATTTTGCATCTGTTTTATTGTTTTTCATGTTTCATGTTGTTAATTGTGTCATTAAATATGTGCATTCGTTCATCATTTTTATATCTTTGACATGCATTGAGGACACTGCATGATTTAAGTGTGGGGGACGCTTCTGCATTTAGTTATGCATATTTTAGGAAAAAAATTTTGTTTGCATGTTTTCATACACATACTAGGAGCATGAATTGGGTAGAAAAAGAGGTATTTCATGTCAATTTTGTATTTTAGATGCAATTTGGTTAAAATTTAAAATTTTTAAAGTTTTTTAAGAAAACAATTATCTTTCACATAAAAATCTATATAAGAAAAGGAGAGTTTCGAGAAAAATTAGAAATCATTATAGTTTCTTTTAATCTTTTAGCACTCTTAAGTGTTGCAATTTTTGCCTTAAATAGAAATTAAATTTGTAACAAATATGTTTGAATTTCTTTAAAAATGAGTTTGCTACTATAAAATTTAAATCATTTCTTTTAAGTCAAATCTATTTGGAACTTGTTTTTGTTTAATCTTATACCTTTTAATTAGTTAAGTTCAATGTGCACAATTTATTTAGAGATATATGGAGCAGTTTTCTAACTTTTTTTTCCTAAACTGCTATTCAAGTAAAGTTAGTCTTAAGAAAATCTTTTTCTTTTTCTAAATTTTGGTTATTTATATATTATCAAAATGCTGAAAAACTGAATATATATACTGGAACACCATCTTAGGTTGGCATGGGTGGCACGGCACCTTTGTCCCCTTAAGCAACAGATCCCAAAAGGAAGTGATGTTGTGTATGGAGAAAACCTGAGTTGGAAGAGCAAACCCCGTTTTGGGCCGTACGAATCTCGTCCATAACCAGTTTTAAAAAAAAAGCTGACGCCATTGAGCCAAAAAGAAAAAAAAAAGTGCAATAAATGGCTAGGTAAAAATAAAAGAATAAAAAATGAATGAAAATATTGTTTGAGCACTCGAGTTGAAACCCTCGGAATACTTCGTTTATTTAGGTCCCGGGCTATCTGGAATGGGCCTGGGGTAGCCTGGTTGAAACTCGCTACACGGGTCAACTCAAACAATTAAAATTAAATATTGAAAGAAACCAATAAAGAAAAGTCTCCAAATTTTGGAAAAGAAAATAAATTTTCTTGAGCTTTTCTTTACTTGATTAATTCTTAGGATTTCTAACTACTTTTTGCTGCTCTGTAGATTTCTTTTAAATTGTTCTCAATGACCTTAGTTAATTCAAAGTTTTGACATTAAATAAAAATGTTTTCTATTTAGCTTTGAAGTGAAAGAACTGTTTTAAAATTTATATTAGTAAATTGATTTTTAAAGGGTTTATTCTATTTGGTACATGATTAATTTCTAGTTAATGTTTCATGCATCACTTTAGATGGTTATGAGATTGAGAAATTGTTTTGAATTCTAATTTCAACAAATCGAAAAAGGTTGTCAATTTCTAGTTTGCACGAGGGCGTGCAAAAGTCTAAGTGTGGGGGTATTTGTTAAGCCACAAAATGTCGTATTTTATTCCCCCATTTCTTAGTACTTTTAAGATATTTGATGAGCATTTTATACCTAAATGAGCATATTTTCTAATATTTAGCATTTTAGGCCATTGTTTACATTTTATACATAAAATGCATGATTTTGACTCCAAAGTCAAAATCAACTTGTGGGGTGCAATTGAAGGGGGTGGGGGGGTGTGTTCGGGTCGGGGCTGGGTGGGGGGGTTACCGGGGGGTTAAGGGGGGTAGGAACCGTCAATTTTACGAACGGGGCACCGGAGCGCTCCCGGGTCATCCCATGACATTGAGGTCCAATATCACTTGAACCTTGCCCAAAAAAACATAACACAAATGTTTTGTGTTTGATCAAATCTTTGACTTTTCCAACAAATATCAGCCCTTTATTTACTCGGCAAATTTTTTTTATTTAACTTAACAATGTTATATGTATATCATGACATACATTTACGCAATATTAATATATACGGGGGTATGTAAATAAATTGCACAAAAGGAAAAAAAACAACATTTTTTTTTGAAGTACATACTGCCTAAAGTTTGTTTGCATACACAAGTACTCCGTAATATTTTAGTAGTAATAACCATTCCATTTTTTTACTATTCCCGATTGATTATATACATATGATTACCCAAAATTGTTTTTTTTGTAACAACAACTAAATTCAGTTTAATAGAAGGTAAAAAAAATGCACAGATAAATATTTCAACATGAAATACATATCTAAAGGTTAGGGTCAACGGGCACACCTCCGATATCGCTAATGGCACGATAGATGAACAAAACTCTCGAGAACACCCGGCCCCCCTCGTTACCACGCTAAGTTGCCCTCCAAACACTCTCTCCCAACCAAGTCCCCTCAACTAATTACTCAAGGCCTCTACTTATAGGTGAGGAGGAGGGTAGATGGATGATTTTCTATTTGTTTTGTTCATTTTCTCAAATTAAATTACATGTATTAAAATTAATTCACTATCCCCCTTTAATGGTAGATGAAGTGAATTGGGGAAGTGGAGGTGACAAAGGGTGGCGTGAGAAAAAGGGAAAACAAAAAGTTTTCCTGCTCCGTCGATTTACTACGTGTCTGATTCTCACAGTTTCAATTATTGAATATTTTCTTTTAAAAAAAATAAAACCTATACGGTTAAGTTCCATATTTTTCACACATCATTTTAATATAATTTGTTTTTCACGAAAATAAGTTCATTTGAACAAACTTTATTATTCAAATGGTAAAGAACCCAAACTAGTTTTTATCCCCTTTCACTTTATTCTTTTTCCAAACTCTACTAGTAATTTAATCGTTTAAATTAAATTCCAAATTGATTGTTTCTAACTAAATAATAGTAACATTTTTTCCTTTATTTTTTTAATTATTATTACTATTATTTTTTTTGAATTTTCTCTTTTTTTAATATTTTTATTCCTTTGTACTAGAAAGTTAAAAATTTCTAGACCGGTTTCCAGGGCGTTACATGCACAGTGAAGAAGCTCACCCCCTATTTTCAGGCCCATCCGGTCTACGTGTTGTCCCAGATTCCAATCGGAACCCTCATTCAGAGGCCTAATGCTCCGTCGCACGTCAGCAAATGGGGGGTATTCCTGGGTTCATTCCAAATAGAATTCAAACCGCGACGAGCAATCATGGGGCAGGCCTTGGCGCATTTCGTGGTGGAATGCACTGCAAGGGAAGTAGAGACCAGCGGAGAAGAGCAAGAATGAAATTGGTGGACCATATACACCGATGGATCGTCTGCGGCCGATGCTTCGGGGGGAGGCACCGTGGCAATATCACCAGAAGGATTTAAGGCGTATTACTTTGTAAGATTCCGTTTCAAGGTCTCAAACAATGAGGATCAGTACGAGGCGCTCCTCTGTGGCTTGAGACTGGCAGCGTCTCTGAAAGCTAAGCGGATCCAGGTCAGGTGTGTTCCAAATTTATAGTGGGCCATGTCACCGGGGAATTTGCACTATAAGATTTAGTCCAATTTGCGACGAATTATCTGCTACGGAATTTTTCCTTCACAAATTGCGACAGAACCTGCGACAAAAACAAGTGAATTTAATTTCTGGGAATATTTGCGACGGAATTTGGTTACCCATCGCAGATCTGCGACAGCAAGTTTTGGTTTGTCGCTAATATTTGACGGTCAATTTTTTTGACCATTACCTACGACGGTTTTGGCGACGGAATGAGATCCGTCGCAGGTTTAAATTAAAATCTTATCCCCGGAAGTCGTGAATTCTTTCATTCTCAACCAGACGCAGAACGTAGAGACGAACGACGTAGAAAGGGAAAGCCCTCCGCCGCGGCCGCCTACAGCTCCACCTCCGACCTCCGACCTCCGACGCCGCCACGTCCGCCGTCAGCCGACCCACCTACTGTTTAAACTCCGTCCGCCGGCCGCCGACCCAAGGTACACCTACTCTAACCCTAATTTTTTCCCCCTCAATTGAAGTGTGAAATTTACCTTGAACATTTTTTCTTGTAATTGCATGATAATGATGAATTGATTCACTGTAAATTATTAAAAAAAGTATTGTGTTTAAAGTTTTTATTATTTTTGCAATTTTTTTGTTAAATTTGCTAATTGAAGTGAATATTTAAATAAGGTTCTTTAAATAGTATACGAAAAAATATAAGGTAAAAAATTTAGTATATACGAATATTATCCTTTAAAACTAAAGTAACATTCTTTAAAGATAAAATATACTAACATCCTTTTAAAATAAACTATACTAAGATCCTTAAAAAAATTTCAAAAATATAATTTTTTCTTCTTAACTTATCTTAAAATTTTAGGTATCGTTGGTGGTATTTTTTTGTACATTTTAAGTTGTGAATGAATTCAAATTGTTGATAGTTATTTGCATTGTTCAGTTTGTGCTTGTTTTGATCAAACAGTGTTGATTTTAATGCTACAATGTCTGGATTTGATGATCGTGAATGGATGTATAATAAATTTGAATCCGAAGGTGTAGTTAGTAAAGAATGGGTTGACAATGTCATGAAGTTTGTGATATTTGTTCCTCGAATCCCAATGCTGATCGGTCAAAGAATAACATGCGTTGTCTGAAATGCGACAATTTATTTGCGACGGAATGATTCGGTCGCAGAGCTGTCGCAATTTTGAACTCTGCGACCAAAACAAAGGGTTTGCGACAGATTTTTTCCGTCGCAATTTTAGCAAAATTTTGTAGTGTTGAAGCAAAGGACGAGCGGATGAAGAAATATAGGGACACCGCATTGGAATTGCTTAAGGCATTAGGGGCGTACCGAATAGAGCAGGTCCCTCGATAAGAAAATGCTGAGGTAGACATCCTCTCATAGCTTGGTCCCGATTCCGCGGATCATGTCAAGGCTATGACTCAAGAAGAGGAGTTATTTGAACCAAGCATCAGTCCCAGACAAGTTTTGGTCATTACACTCAATGAGCCGGACTGGATTGACGAGTTGACCATGTACATCCTTGACGGGTCGATACCAACAGAGCCGGTCGCAGCCAAGATCGTCAAGCGACGCGCACCTAGCTATACCCTGGTGTGCGGGAGGTTGTATAAGCGATCGTACAATGGTACATTGCTAAGGTGTTTAAGGAGGGACGAAGCGCAGAAGCTGATGGAGGAAATCCTTGAGGGAATATGTTCGGCACAGCAAGGAGCTTTTACGATGTCGAGGAAGATAACCTTGCAGGGGTACTTTTGGCCGACGATCATTAGAGATTGCACAGAGTACGTGCGTAAGTGTAAGGTGTGCCAAGAAATCCAGAGGGTACTAGGGCGACCAGCAACGAACTACACCCCAATCAGCACGGCAATTCCCTTTGCTCTGTGGGGTATTGATTTGGTTGTCGCGATCAACTACTTTACCAAGTGGGTCGAGGCCGCTCTAGTACCGACCATCACCGAAGAAAAAATGAGGAAGTTTGTGTCGAAACAAATCTTGTGTCGTTTTGGAGTGCCCCAACAGATCATCACTGACAATGGAACTCAGTTCGAGGCTAGGGGGTTCAATGAGTTTTTACAAAGTTGGGGCATAAAGCATAGTTATGCCGCGGTCGGGTATCCACAAACCAATGGGCAGGTCGAGAATACTAACTGCACCATTGTGGATGGCCTGAAGAAGAAGATAATGGAATGCACAAACGCGTGGGTAGAAGAATTACCTTACATCCTACGGACTTACAGGACCACCCTGAGGAAGGCCACGGGGGAAACGCCGTTCGCGCTCACATATGGATTCGAGGCAAGGGCTCCAGCCGAAACCTCACTGCTGAGTTATAGGGTGGAGATGTTTGATGCGCAAGAGAATGAGGAAAGCTTGAGGGCGGAATTACACCTCATAGACGAGCAAAGAGAAAAGGCCTACATCCGGGCCGAGAATTACCGCCGAGAAGTTAAGTCGTACCATGACCAGAGGGTGCGACCAAGGCAGTTCAAAATAGGCAACTGAGTCCTAAGGAAAAGGGAGGTCAGCCGGCCGATCGATGGTGGGAAGTTTGCAAAAAGCTTTGAATTGCCATACATCATAAAGGAAGTATTGGCTGATGGAACTTTCAAGTTGCAAACACTAGCGGGGGGCGACGTCCCGCAGTATGAAATGCTCATAACCTTATCAAATTTTATCAGTAGATTGTACTCTTGCTATGTTTTGCCTTTAAGTTAAATAAAACCAACATTTTGGCACCTCAAGCAATTCTCTTCTTCTTCAAAAAAAGAAGGAAGCGACCAGAAGAGATCGCTGCCAGGAACTACACGATGATTCTCACTAAGATGCCTATTAAGGGGTGAAGTGTTGAGCCCAGTTAGTGGCTAAAATTAGGCAACCAAACATGACCAAGCATATGGATGCTCGATGGCCAGTAAGCGCAAGACCTAATGATCGCTGGGGCGACCGATAGGCTAGCGCGCTTAAGAAAGGGGTGACGCCAAGGCGAAAAAGCCTCAGAAGCAGCTAAGTCCAGAACATAAGACCCAAAAGTCGCTTGGGCGATCGAGGTAGGCTTATGAGGAACACGGCAATGCCGAAGGGGCTAAAAAGCCCCAGGACGGCTAAGTCGGGAGAGGCAGATGGCCTTTTTAACCAAAGGTTGAGGAGACGTGAATTCTTGAAATAAGGTGTAAAGGCAACTCAAAAAGGAGATGGGGCTTGTCACAAACAAAACGGACAGGTAACACCAAAGTTCATTCGTGAAACTATTTATTACATACCAAGAACCACCTTTTACACTTGCATATCCAATACAATTGAGGACATCTTTCGTACGTCTTACATACATCCACACATACATCCAAGAGGAAAAACATAAAACCCACACGGCCGAAGCCTGAAAAGGAAGAAAAACACAAGGAAAAAGGAGGGGTGAAGGGTAGTTCTGCAGCTAAAAGGCAAGCAGAATCCCAACCACCAGTTTCTACAGATGACCGCCTCTCTTCTCCAACATGGAACAGGGCAGCCACCCCCCAGTCGCAACAAAAAACCCCGTCCTTCTCCCGTAGAGGAAGGAGGGAGGGAGACTCTCTTTTCTATGAGCCCAAATCGGCATCACCTAGATGAGGATGAAGACCCTGAAGTAGCTGAGCTACTCCTGGTCGTTTAGGGAGGGAAGAGCAAGTGAAGAAGCAAGTGTAGCCGGTAGGGAAGAATGGCGTCCAGCAGCGGTTTTATCAGAAGGTTGGAAGGAAAAACAGTAGGCCATGAATGCTTTTAGTGGAGATCGTGCCAAACGTCACGCGAAACCCAAGGAACGGCTCGGATCCGTTGAGGGGGCGCCCACATGGACTTCGTAAACTCCCCATCCCTTTACGTGGCCCGTCTGAGGAATGAGGAGTTGGGGGGCTTGTGATGTGCCGATATCCAGCGGGTGGCCACACATTTTACCTAGAAGGCGCCGGGTCAAGCATGCGGTGAAGGCTTTGAAAGGTAACCATGCAAGGATAGGCAGCGGAATATAAAAATTTTTAACATCCTAACATGATTATCTTGCCCAGAATCACGTACTAAAACTTATAGTGAGTAAGAAATTTATACCTTTCTCCGTAAGCGGTAAAAACGAAGAAGTCGTAGGAAGAGCGTTGAAAGTGCAAACGTAACCGTTCAAGCGTCCGGTCTCCAACTTTGACACACGAACAACGCCGGAGTCTACCACAATCTTTATGCTAGTAAAGATTATAGTAGTATAAAAATATAAAGATTAAAATTTGGGATAATAATAATCTTGTATATTTCTATAGAAAATATTTCCAATAATATTTAGAAAATATTATAGATATTTTCTATACACAAAATGATATATGTGGAACCAAAATAATATTTTCTCTCACTAAAGTGTAATGGCCGAAACTCAAAGCAAATTAGATGATTTTCTTCTC
>OOIL02002721.1:38250-58344 GCA_900332095.2 Cuscuta campestris | reverse complement strand
ATCCTATGTACGTAATCTACGTATCTGAATACGCGCTGCGGCATACCCAAAACAAAGCCTGTATACCATCCTTATTTCATATGGCTTAGGACAATGCATCAAAGCATGCGGGTTCACATATGCAGAAAACGTAATACTTCAAGTCGAAGGATAGTTACACCCGTGGTCGCGCTAAAGATGCTTAGAGCATGAACTAAAAGTTCAAGCAACATCTTTAGGATGGGTCAGTCCGGCATCCTATTATCTCTAGATAATATCTGCCCATGTGCGGATGCGAACACACCGTCATTGACTATGAGACTAAGTCAAACATCCAACACACACTAGTCTCACATGCATTAACGATATCCCACTCTCGTTAATACTCGACTATGGACATTTAGATAAATATTTATTTCAAGATGTTAGTCTCATCAGCAGAAGAACACTATCTGATAAACATCTTTTAAATATAAATCTAGGAATATAATATTTGTTTACATTAGCATGAGATGTGTAAACATATTATATCTGCCTATACATGATAGAATAACGATAAACGTACAGTTGGCCATCAGGGCACAACTCCAACAGGCTTGAATCTGGGCCGGCCCAAGACGCGGGGCCCGAACCAACATAATTCAAGAGACAGCTGGAAGAGCCAATCTACGGGAGGAGACTCATCTGAAGGCGGGGACTTATCTGGAAAAAGGGGATCGCGCCATTGGCGGATGAGACATCCTTTTGATTGTGAATTACCTTAACTATCCAAGAATCCATGTATTATATATAGAGGGGACCCGAAAGGGGGATCCTCAAGCTGAATCAAGCTAATAATACACATATAATTTTCGAGTTCTTGTTCTTATTTTATTTCTTGTGATCCATTCTTCTGAATTGGATCATTTGGTGGATTTATTGTCCATCAGATAGATTTGGCAATCGGGTCAATCGGTTCGGTTTCGGTTTGGATCTTTTTGGTTCAGGTCTCTTTTGAATATATGTAGTAATTGGTTCGGGTCAATTTTCTTCGTGTCAGTTCATTTCGGGTTAAGTTCAGTTTGAGTTTTTTCTTTTTCAGTTCGATTTCGGTTCAGATTATATCAGTTTGGGTTTAAACTGTTTCGGGTTTATACCGGTTCGATCTCATTTCGAGTCAGGTCCATATCGATTCAGGTTTATGCATGTTTGAGATGAGATCACTTGGCATTAGAGTTCCTAATGTTAGCGTTGTATGTAGCCTCTCCTCCGTATATCTAAAGGGAGTATATATCCAAGTGTCTGTAGTATATCCACTGATATGTGTTACAATGACACTATAAATTATATAAACTATAGAAAAATAGGCAACAATCTTAGTTTATGTGATAAAATACAGAGTAAAAGATTTGAACATTAAACCAATTATACTTAGAAATATATTTTTCTTTGAAGGACATCAACAAATGAGCTATTAGGTTTTCTTAGATTTGAGTTTAATTTGTTTTGAGTTTGATGAATATTGGGTCTAATTGGTTTTCGGGTCTAATCGGTTTTGGGTCTAATTGGTTTCGAGCCTAACTAGTTCCAGGTTTAATCATTTCGGGTCTAACTTGTTCGAGTTCAATCAGATCCAGACCTGAATCAGGTCAGAATACATTCGGTTTGGTTTTGGGTTGGATCATTTCGGGTGATCGAGTTTAATTCGATTCTACAGTTTTGAGGTCATTTTGGATTCGTTTCTGGGTTATTCTGTTTGGGTTATTGAGTCTAGGTCCGGTTTGCCAAGTCTAGTAATAGAAACCTTTCTTGCTAGTTCAATCATTATGTTTTCCTATCCATGGGTCTTTGGTCTAATCCTCCCCCTTGTGCTTTTGTCTTGCGGGGTGATAGAATTCTAGTTTTAAAACAAGCATTTCAGATAATCTCGAACTTGGATTCCAAACAATTATGTCTGGCTGCATGTTTTTTATATATAACCATGTCTTCCGGCTCTCATTAGAGAAACAAAGAGAGGCAATGGTTGTGTCATAACCATTGACAAATGCATCAAGAAGGGAAAAAGTTATGCTGCACAATTTGCAAACATAACAATGATCAACTAAACTTAAGAGAGCAATCAAAGAAAAGTAAAGAGGGCCAAGGTGGTGAAAATAGGAGAGAAAAACAACACAATGTGACAAAGATGTGGGCATTATTCCCACCCATTCAATCTCAAACAATAAGTCACACATTATGCATGGGTTCTGGGAAGACTAAAGACTCCCCCCCAATACCTCCTTAAGATCATATAGATTATACTAGTACATGGATCAGGTGAATTGAAGTAGTAGTATGAAGTTTTTAAGAGAATCTAAAATCAAAACAAAAAAAAAGTTGAGATGGCTTGCTTAATTTCCTAGCTACCCCTTGTTTGTGACGGTGACGCCAAGCTTTCCGGCAACAATCACCGTGGTAGCCATATCAAGAAACATTCCGTGCTCAACCACACCAGCAAGCCTCAGAATCGCATCGCTCGCAGCCCTCAGTTCCCCCATTTCCTTCTTGAAGAACAAATCGATGATAAAGTTACCATTGTCAGTGACATAGGGCTCCTCCCCCTTCTTCCCACCGTCCACTTTTCTGAGCCTCCCAATACAACCCGCCTCCATAAACAGCATCTCCAGCCTTTTCAGGGTGAATTTCCAGCAGAAGGGAACAATCTCAACCGGAACCGCTAGCCCGCTACCGCCCAGATGCCCCACCAGCTTCGATTCATCAACAATCACCACAAATTTCTTGCAAGCCGCCTCCACCATTTTCTCCCGGAGAAGCGACCCCCCGCGTCCCTTCACCAGATTCATATCCCTGTCCACCTCGTCCGCGCCGTCGATTGCCAGATCCACAATCGGATGCGCGTCTAGATCCGATAACGGAATGCCCAGGGAAACAGCCTGCTGATGGGTCTTTCGCGAAGTCGGTATCCCCACAATATTCTTCAGCTTGCCCTGATTCAATAGCTCGCCGATGCGGTCCACCGCGTGCTTCGCCGTCGAACCAGTGCCCAGGCCTATCACCATACCCGACTCCACATACTCCACCGCCTTGTAGGCGGCAAGTTTCTTTAGCTCATCCTGGGTGAGCATAACGGTGGAGAGGGACGATGAGGCCACGGGCGCCACAATCGACGGCGGCGGCGGCGGCTCTATTGCCTTCCTCTCATCCGAACCAAAAAATTGACGGTATGCCACTGCCATTTCCGTTAGATATTGAATGTAAAAAAAAATAACAAAATTGTAACGAGAAAAAAAATAGGTCCTCTGCGGAAGGCAGAGGCGAAAAAGGAGATTGGGGGAAGGATAAGCAGCTGCCTGGGGATGTGCGGCGGAGGAAGACGGGAATAAAGCACCATATAAATAGAAATATAAACTGAAAAGTGATCCATTTTGGAATTTTGGCGTTAGCCTACTTTATCTTTTAATTAGGCTTTGAGACTTTAAAGCACCCTTTAATTGTAAAATGCGTTTTAACAGGAAAAAAAATGTGGATTCGCCCTCACTTTATAGCCTTCAAGACTTTTGGTGAAAGCTTTGGAGCAGCTAGGATAGACACGTTACACTTCCGGAACGGTTTCGGTTCTGTAACCTCCAGTTGCGATATCGCCACCCCTAAGAACCGTTATCGTGACCGGACAAGACAGTACCGGTACCCGTATCGGCGATTCCGGTATCGTACCGACCGGTTTCGGCAACCCCCCCTATTTTTCTAAAAAAAATTTGAAAAGTGTAAATATGTAATTGTTAAACGAAATAATGAAATAAAAGATCTAAAAATGTACTCCCTACGTTTGCAAAAAAGGTTCCTACTTTGACTTGGAGCCAAAATAAGGAAGTATTAAATTATATTTGACTTCCAATTTTGCCCCTGATGTGAAGAGTAAAAGTAAGATGTGATGGATAGATTATTAGAGAAAAAGTATGATGTGATAGGTAGGGTATGAAAAAAATAAAGGTAAAAGTGGGTTTTTAATAAAAAGTGGAAGTGTTTTGTTGAAAGTGAAAAAAAATAAAAGAGGGAGTGTTTTTGAGAACGGAGGGAGTAGTTGTTATTTAAATATTGTAAAATGAGTAATACACGAACTGATGAACAACTACATTTAATATCCTGACAATTCAAAAAAAGCGATGAGATAAAGAAACGTAAAGAAACTCTCGAAAAAGCTTATATATCGCTCACCTAAAAAACTAATTACATATTAACATTAACATAAAAAAAAGTTTATAACTTATTCCTCAGAACTAGGGCTTCCATCTGTTGTTGCATTCATGTATTGTTCAGAATTGAATTCGTACCCTGACTCTTGAGCTCGACGTCTTGCCAAGAGCCAATCTCGATTGCAAACAAGTGTTTCAAGAGATTCAGCGCTAAGACAACATCGGTAGTTGGTTAGAATGTTGCTGCTAGAATTGAATTCTTGTTCCACTGCTATGGTTGATACCGGGATGGATAAAACTTGTCTTGCTAGCATTCCGAGACATAGGAATATGTGTTCGTTCCGCTTCCACAATGCGAGGACGTCAAACTCCACGTTGTCGTCGTCATCGTAATTGCATGGCACCCCTTGGTACATAGCAAGTTTGTTGTGGGAACTTATAGTTGTACCACCTGAACTTGTCGAAGGCCGACCACGCTTACCTTTTTTGCCAAAAGCCCACCGACTATTCCTTTAAAAACTATTTTTGACTTGGGGGCAAAGGAGGTGCTGTTTCTTCCAGTGCATTACCGTATATTCTTTGAAATTCTTTAAATAAAGCCTCAAAAAGATTAATAACATTATCTCTTTTTTGTGCGCATTCTATTAAATGGTTGTAATAATAATTATTTTCATCTAAAAACAAGTGAAGTAATAGTCAATCAGAATTTTAAAATTTTCAATCTTAAAGCGAGGATCACAAATAATACCAAATTTATAAATATCAAGAATGTACAAATAATAAGCACATCATTTATCCCTCATAGAAAAGACATACGGGTATAAATTTGGATCGGCTAAACTTTCACAAAAACATGTTGCGATTGTAGCGCACTCTTTAAACAATCTATTTGTAGTTGGTTGGTAAACATGCGAGAAAGTAAGAGTTTCGTTATTAAAAACTTCTAATACGTCATTCAATTTTTCAACAATAACAAATTCATTCAATGAAATCATAAAACTAAGTTCATTCCTAAGAAATTCAGCAAGTTCCTCTTTGTAGCTTAGAATTTGTGTTATCAACTTGTATGTAGAGTTCCATCCAATGGTGATATCTTTGGCAAATGTTATTGCTCTTCTATCCCTAGATTTACAGAATGACTTCTAGGATTTCATATTAATACCACAACCCCAAATCTTTTTAATTCCATTTTTAATGTTTGTTGCACCCCCCATAGCTTCTAATCCTTGTTGAACACATAAATTTAAAACATGGCACGCACACCTTTGATACAGAAATCTACCCATACTCGTAGTAGGGGGCAAATTTCTTTAAGTTTAGGAATAACAGCAGTATTATTAGTAGCATAATCAAAACCAAATGCAAACACTTTATTAACTAAATTGTATTCTCGCGGAATACGCTCAAGCAATAGAAAAATATTTTAAGCAGTATGAGAATCATTGAGATCACGAAATGCAAGAACACGTTTATGCATAATATAATCACTATCTATCCGATGACAAGTAACACTCATATAAGACAAATTATGTAACATCCTAATCCGTCCTGGTCCTCAGCCCCTTTCGGACTAAAGTATTAACTTGGTAATCCTAAAATTTAAAACTTTTCAAACACTTTTATTTATCACAATAATATTTTTTGTAACATATACAGTACGGAGTTTTTAATATTTGGAAAGCTTAGCATATCACAATCATAAACATAATTTATTTATTTTCTTCAATTCAAAACCATCACATCCAATTGGACTATCTCGCCTCCGTCTGCCTCCAGGATCACGTCACATCATTCTATTAACCTGCGTGTAGGAAATAAAACATAATACACTCTCAGTGTTGAAGCTGAGTAAGCATATCTAATGCGTCGAACATCCATATAAATTGAATCCAAATTCATAATCAAATCATTTGATATCATGCACAAAGTGTTCAGTTCAAATATTCAATAATCAATATTCAACATTCATCATTCAATGTTCATATTCATCATTCAACATCCTCATTCAAGAATATCCTTAAACTATTCTTAGTCTAAGGCCAATCTATTTGATGTTTACCAACTCTTAAACGAATTCTAGTTTAAGATAGTTAAATTATATTCCAGTTTAAGGTACTCTTAACTAACCCTTAAGCTAGGCTCTAGTTTAAAATGCAAATTTTCAAAAAGAGGTTTTTCAAAATCTTAAACTTACCTTCGCTTAAGGTCATCTAGAAACCAAACAGCGGAATGCTCATTGTCGGGTTGGGTGGTATCCCCAAACGAGTGCCTCAAGTTTGGTTTGTAGATCCCGTACGTACGTTTTAACCCAGGCAACCGAATATTCATAATTATACTCGCAAGGCCTATTTCTAAGCTATTTTAGAGGTCTTCTAGATAGTCTTAGAAACCAATGTTAACCTAGGTATATCTTAGAGTTCTTCAAGAGATCCTTACAATTCAAATCATTTCATAATCGTCAACATATTCATTTCAATTCATAATTTAATCCTCAATAATTATTTTAATCAATAGTTTCATCAAGTCATAATCATCATAATAATCATTCATCATAATCATCAATCAACATAACATTTGATAACAAACAGTGACCTAGTTTCGAGTGTTAACACCCGAACTTGCCGTCATGCATCACATAATATTTTATATGCCAAAAACATCATTTTTATTGTACAAACACATATTTATATTGTTCATAACTAATAGGTATCAAAAATAAGATTTCAGAGAATATTTTCAAGAACATTTTCGGAGCAGGAACTGGACTATTGAAGAAAAATAATTTAAAATGATCAATTAATTTATAAAAATCGATTTATATAATTTAAATAATAAATTAATTCATAAAAATCGATTTTTAAAATATAAATAATCCATTAATTCATAAAAATCGATTTTTATAATATAAATAATCCATTAATTCTCAAAAATTGATTTTTACAATATAAATAATCAATTAACTCATAAAAATCGATTTTTGCAATATAAATAATCCATTAATTCATTAAAATCGATATTTACAATATATATATATATATATATATATTGATGGCTATAAACCATCGAGAGTATGAAATAATATAATTTTTAGAGAGAGAGAATGCAAAGTAGAAGTATATTGATCTCAAATTCGGGTCCATTACAATGAGGGGTGCTACCCCTTTTATAGGGGGTACAATACACTAAGTCAAAGCCCTCTGATCGAGGCTCGTCGTTTAGCGGACGTCACCTGTCCTTAGGTCTTGTCCCTTTCATCCTATCGCTTTCATCAAGTCTTCGTTGAACGTCGCTTTCCTCACGTCGTTGTCGCGGGGTTCGGGCTCGGCTTGGTTGGCCGAGCTGAGCAGGAGGGACGAGCGGAGCGCAGAGCCGGGCAGAAAGACGAGCGGAGCTTTGAGTCGGGCAGGAAGACGAGCGGAGCTCTAGGCCAGGTATGGACGTCCAAGCCCGACACTTAGGAAATTCATGCTGATATGAGCCTAGGCGGACGTGGGGTTATTCCCCATCAGAAGCCCCCAACTCTCCGGGTTCCGTGGCATCTAGCAGCGGAGCGCGTGAGAGTAGAAAACACTATGGACGGCCAGCCCGTGGGCCCACGCGTAGCTTGGTGGACAGGTGATGACGCTTGGAGTTCTCCACGAACGGTTGTGGCGCTTCGCTTCTCCCATGTGGCGGCCCATTATGACCTCTTTGGCCCATCCTCACTTAGGCCCAACTCTAGTATAAATAGCCCCCAAGGCTTCCTCCATTCTCACACATTCTAGAGAGAGAAAACATTAGGGTTTGCCATTCACCGTTGTTCAGCGCCGCTGCTCGTTGCTTCCCGATTTTCTCCGGCGACGCCTATTCGAGGTCAGTTCCTCTGCTCTGCTCCTTCATGTCTGTCGAATCTTCCTCTCTTCGCACGTCCGAAGCCAAACACAGGCTCGGGTTCGGCAGTCACAGTTCCGTAGCCCAGGGTGACCGAGCGGAGCAGCCGGGTTCCCCATCTATTGAGGAGATCGCGGCTGTCGAGTTACCCGGGGTAATTGAGCCCCGCCTCCAGAAACGCACCTTGCTTGTGGACTCGCTCATCCGCGAGTGCAAGTGCGACTTGTCGAGCGACGAGTTTTTCAAGGCCGTGCGCTACGCCGGCCCCCTCGTCACCGTCCGTCGCCCTACCCCGGAGGAGTCAGTATTCGATGCTCCTCCGGGCTATTTTGCCATCCATCTCAAGTCCCTTGAGAGCGGCTTCCGCTTCCCCATCGAATCTTTGGTCATCGACTTTTTCAAGTACTTTGACTTCCTCCCGTGCCAATTGGTGCCGAACTCGCACCGGTACCTGGCGGGGTTCCTGATCCGCTGTCGGGAGATGGGCGTGCGGGCCGACCTTGAGCGCCTACTAACCCTGTTCCGAGTGGCGAAGTCCTCCGGGTCGGATGGGGGTTCTTTCGCCGCTCTCTGCCAGCGGCAAGAGAGACTTTTTAAGACCAAGAAGGAATCAAACAAGACTTGGAAGTCCAAGTTTGTCTTTGTCTCCGTGGGGTCGGCCTCCCCCTTCCGAGACGCTCCCCTCAGCTCCTTCCGTAGGCGATCCAAACCCTTTGCCTCTTCCAAGGCTGTCGCTGATACGGACATGTTGTGTTCAGGTGGCCCTTACGAGCCCGGGGCCTTAGTAAATGACGAAGCTCTAGCCAAGTTTGGGTTCGTCTTCCATGATGAGGACGAGCCCAAGCGCCGGGTCGTCCAGAGTCAGCTCGAGGAAGGACCCTCAGGTTCTCCTCGTTCACTTCCTTAGTGAATATGTGCTCCGTTCGCAGTTTGTTCTGGGGACTCGAACTTATCTCTTATCTTCCTTGCAGGTGAGATCATGATCTCCGCGGCCGATAGGAAGAAGCTGTTCAAGTCTAAGCCGCGCTCGGAGTCCAGCCAGGAACGGCCTCTGCTTCCCACTCCCACCCCGTCCACCGAGCGTGCCCAGGCGAGCAAGAAGCGCAAGGACGTGTGCTCCGCGACGGAAGGGGCCTCGTTGAGCGGGACACGGTCACCACCTTCGCGCTCGGTGGATTGCGGGAACCCGGCCTTTGTGAAGGTGGCGTTCCCCCCCAACCCTTCGTTCTTGCACGGGGACTATGAGCCTCGCCGTTTTTTGCAGAGCTTCATCCCTCCGCCGGACCGAATGGAGATTTGTTCGTCCGCCACGGAGGACCTTGCCTCCACCCTCAAGCTCGAGGTTGGCTCGGTAAGTGTTTTTCGCTTTAGTTCGGGTGCTTTTCCTGCCCGACACTTAAACAAATTTGCCGTTTTTGTAGGTGGCGATGCGCATCCCAGAACTGGTGGAGCGCTTGGAGCGGTATGTGGCGGAGAAGGCCAAGGGCGAAGGGGAGCTTCAGAGGCTGCTCGAGCACATGGCCGGGCTCGAGGGGAAGCTTGCTGATGCCGAGGAGCGGGCTCGGGCTTCGGAGCAGGCTCGCCTCGCTGCTGAGGAGAAGGCGAGCACGTGATCGAGTCCTTCCAGGCCTCCTCCGCGTTCGAAGAGGCGGCTCTCTCCCGCATGGACGATCTCTTGAAGATCTGGGCTCAAACTCCCGACGGAAAGCGTCTCCTTCTTAAAGAGGGGCAAGCCAATTACTCCATGGGTTTGCACCGGGCTCAAGAAGTCTTGCTAGAGCGGATCAGAGATGGGAAGGAACTCCCGAAGCCATGCGAGAACCCTGAGGAGTTTGATTCCTCCATCTACTACTCCGATGATGAGGACGCTGCTGGAGGGGGTGAGGACACCGCCGGAAATTGAGCGCGTTTAGGCCCAACGCTGGACTCCACCCTTTTCTTTTCAATGTAATGTTTTGTGCTTGAACAATGTGTTTTGAATCGCGCAACTATTATCTTTGACTCTTCATGGTTTGTGATGCCTTTATCGTTTTGTTTCGATTCTTAATCGCATTTCCTTGAATAAGTTTTGAAATCGAACGGTCGTTTGACGGAGCGCTCGCCCTCGCCTATGTGGAGCCGAGCTCGCGCTTGGGCTCGTCTTGTCAAAGGCGTGCTCGACCCGTCTCGTCGCCTAACCGAGGACGAGCGCGGGCTCGTCTTATCTACGTGGCGCTCTGCCCAAGAACCTTGGTCTTGGTGCCTTTACCCGCCGGTCCAACGGGTTTCACCCTTGGGACTTGATGCCTTTTGCTGACCGCTGTACTCGGCAAGTCTCGCTTCGCCACGTGTCCCTCTCCCCCTCCACCCATGACCTATATAAGGAGAGGGGTTTTCTCAATGGGTTTTGCACGAGGCGTATTTCCCATCTTCTCCGTCCCTGCGATGTCTCACTCTGCTCCAACTCCTCCCGACTCAAGCGAGATGCGGGGGGAAACACTCTCCCTCAGCAGCTACTCGCCTGGGGGTTCTTCCGCCATCCCGACGAAGTCCGGGCCGAGCTCAACTCCTCCGCCCTCCACACGGGACTTGTGGGACACTGATTCCGAGTCAGAGTCGGTGCATCTTGACACCTTTGTGAAAATTCCGGGGTTTATCTACTACTCCTCGGAGGAAGAGGCCAAGACTCCTCCCTGGCCCGCTCGTCGTGAGGAGGCCGTTGCTCCGCCGGCTGCTCCTGACCTTCGAGGCCGAAGGCGTCGCCTTCCAACTCCTCCGGTGGACGGCTCTGGTGAGAGTTCAGCGGCGTCGCACCATCCAAGTCGCCAATCCAACGAAGACCCAGGCTCGCCTAGCATTGGCGAGTCCACTGGTCATTCCTTTGTTGGGAGGGCTCCTTCACCACCTTCCTACGCTCCTCCGTGCGCATGCAAGCGAGGGTGGAATTGTGGCATGCATTGAAGTTAATTTTCTTATTTAATTATTGTAAGGCGTTTGCGCCGTGTACTTTCCCCCCTTTTTTTTTAGGGATGAATAAAATTTAGGTATGATCTTAAGTCTCGCCCTTAGTTATTGGTTTCGCGTGCGAGTATTTGACCTTCATCCGGGAAAAACATCCGGGTAAGGTCTGCGCTCGGCCTTCCTTCCAAGGAGGAGTGCCGAGCGCGAGTGTTTGACCTTCATCCGGGAAAAACATCTGGGTATGGTCTGCGCTCGGCCTTCCTTCCAAGGAGGAGCACCGAGCGCGAGTGTTTGACCTTCATCTGGGAAAAACATCCGGGTATGGTCTGCGCTCGGCCTTCCTTCAAAGGAGGAGCACCGAGCGCGAGTGTTTGACCTTCATCCGGGAAAACATCCGGGTATGGTCTGCGCTCGGCTTTCCTTCCAAGGAGGAGTGCCGAGCGCGAGTGTTTGACCTTCATCCGGGAAAAACATCCGGGTATGGTCTGCGCTCGGCCTTCCTTCCAAGGAGGAGCACCGAGCGCGAGTGTTTGACCTTCATCCGGGAAAAACATCCGGGTATGGTCTGCGCTCGGCTTTCCTTCCAAGGAGGAGTGCCGAGTGCGAGTGTTTGACCTTCATCCGGGAAAAACATCCGGGTATGGTCAGCGCTCGGCCTTCCTTTCCACGAGGAGTGCCGAGCGCGCGGGTGTCCCAGCAGGCCCTGTTCGCAAAAAACTTCATTCCATTGAGTTCAACCAAAAGGGTTTACGGGTTCCCTTTTTGGGGTCCGTGTACATCAGAGTTCTACTGATAAAACATAACTAAGTTCTCGGCGTTCCAGGTCCTGGGCACATCCCCCCGCTCGGCGTCTGCAGGCGGAACGTCGAATGGCCCACCACTTCTTTGATGATGTACGGGCCTTCGTAATTTTTGGAAAACTTTCCACCTTCTAGGGGGCGGCTCACCGTTCTCTTGCGCAGCACCCAATCTCCTTCGACGAACCCACGTGCGCGCACGCGACCGTCATGGTAGCTCTTCACTTTCCTTCGATAATTCTCTGCCCGTATGAAGGCCGCTTCTCGCCTTTCATGCCAGGGCTTCCTCATTGCACTCGGGGTCAAAGATCTCCTCCCGGTGGGTTACGATGGAGATTTCTGCGGGTGCCCTTGCCTCGAATCCGTAGCATAAGGCGAAGGGAGTTTCCCCGGTTGCCCTTCGGGGCGTGGTCCGGTAGGTCCATAGGATGTAGGGTAACTCTTCTGCCCACTCCCCTCCGCAAGCTTCTAACTTCTGCTTTAGCCCGTCGACTATCGTTCGGTTGGCGTTCTCGACCTGCCCATTCGTCTGTGGGTACCCAACCGACGCGTAGCTGTGCTTGATCCCCCAACTTTCAAGGAAGTTGTTGAAGGGCTTGGACTCGAATTCTGTTCCATTGTCCGTGATTATGTGTTCGGGAACGCCGAAGCGGCAGATGACTTGCTTTGCGAGAAACTTCCGGCATTGAGCTCCGGTGATGCTTGCCAATGGGGCCGCCTCCACCCACTTAGTGAAGTAGTCAATGGCTACAATGACGTACCTTACGTTCCCGGTACCTCTAGGAAGCGCGCCCACGAGGTCCACCCCCCACCGTGCGAGCGGGATGGCCGTGCTGATGGGGGTATAGTTTGTTGAAGGCCTCCCCAGTACCTTCTGGAAATCTTGGCACACCTTGCACTTCCTCACAAACTCCGCGCAATCCTTAACAATTGTTGGCCAAAAATATCCTTGAAGGGTTATCTTCCTTGACACCGCGTAGGCTCCTTGGTGGGCGGAGCAGATCCCTGCGTGCACCTCCTCCATGACTTGCTCCGCTTCAGCTGGTCGGAGGCACATGAGCAGCGTACCGTTGTACGCTCGCTTGTATAGCTTTTCGCCCTCCAAAGTGTACCCAGGTGCCCTACTCCGGACCAACTTGGCCTTTATTGCATCGTCCGGGAGGGCGCCATCCTTCAGGAAGGCGACTATGTCGTCCATCCAATCTCTTGGCCGAGCACAGATCACTGCCACAGGGAAAGCATGGATGCTCGGCTCGGACATCTCTTCCACGTTCGCCATTCGCCTGATATGCTCGGGCGTGTCTAAGCTCACCTTCGACAAGATATCCGCCTCGGCATTCTCCGCCCGAGGGATCTGCTCAACACTATATGCGGTGAAGCTCTTAAGTAATTCTAGGGCGGTATCTCTGTATTTCTTCATTCTTTCATCCTTCGCCTCGAACTCTCCCGAGACGTGGCCGACCACTAGCTTCAAGTCACACTTTACCCTTAGCTTTGTCGCGTTCATCCCGGCTGCTAGGCGTAGTCCGCATAGGAGCGCTTCATATTCCGCCTCATTGTTTGATGCCTTGAAACCGAATCGAATTGAGTAATATGCTCTAAAGCCTTCGGGCGCGATGACTACCACTCCACCCCCCGAGTTTTTGGCGGCGGAGGAGCCGTCCGTAAAAACTATCCACCAGTCATCGGTTTCAAGTTCCGGGCTCGGCTCCTCCCGAGCGGTGCACTCTACCACGAAGTCAGCTAGCGCTTGGCCCTTGATCGCTGGCCTTGGCTTGAACTCGATTTGGAAGGCTCCAAGGAATACCGCCCACTTGGACATGCGGGAGGGCGCGTTCGGGCTCCTGAGCAGCGCACCTATGGGCTGTTGGAAGAGCACTTGAACCGGGTGAGCTTGGAAGTAGGGAGTCAGCCGTTGCACGGTTGAAACCACGGCCAGAACCGTCTTTTCGGCTACTGAGTACCTGAGCTCGGCACCCCTCAGTGTCTTCACCGTATAAGTGCTGAGCTCCACCCTCGCCTCGGACCAGGACCGAGCTCAAAGCCTTGGGTGAAACTCCCAAGTATAAGTACAACGTCTCCCCAGCTTCGGGCTTCGCGAGAACCGGAGGAGAGAGGAGGTAGGACTTGAGAGATTCAAAGGATTGCTGGCATTCTTCCGTCCATACGAACCCTCGGGACTTCTTCACAGCTTGGAAGAACGGAGCGGCTCGGTCTGCTACCTTGGAAAGGAAACGGCTGAGCGCAGCCAACTTTCCGGTCAAGCGCTGCACCTCCTTGACATTTCGTGGAGCTTCCATGTCAAGGATGGCGCGCACCTTCTCGGGGTTGGGCTCAATACCGCGCCTGCTCACCATATGTCCCAAGAACTTACCGCCTTGAACTCCGAACGTGCACTTCTTCGGATTCAGCCGAAGGTTGTACTTCTCCATAATCTTGAAAACTCCTTCTAAGTCTTCCGCATGGGTGGTCGCATGCTTGCTCTTCACAATCATGTCGTCGACGTACGCTTCCATGCTCTTCCCGAGGACGGGCGCAAAGAGCTTGCTCACCATCCTAGCGTAGGTCGCCCCGGCGTTCTTGAGCCCAAAAGGCATCACCTTGTAACAATATACTCCGTCGGGGGTAGTGAAAGATGTCTTCTCTTCGTCCTCAGGGTGCATCCGGATTTGGTGGTACCCGCTGAAGGCGTCCATGAAACTCATGAGCTCGCAGCCCGCCGTTCCGTCCACCAGCTGGTCGATGTTCGGGAGTGGGAACGGATCCATGGGGCACGCCTTTTTTAGATCGGTGTAGTCCACGCACATCCTCCAAGTGTTTCCCTTGGGTGCCAGCACCACGTTGGCCATCCACTCCGGGTACTTAACCTCCCTAATATGCCCAATGCTCTGTATGGTGGCCACCTCCTTAGAGACAAACTCCCTCCGCTCGGATGAGAGGAAACGCTTCTTCTGCTTCACCTGCCTAGACTCCGGGTTGATTGCCAAGCGGTGACATATGACTGTGGGGTCCACCCCCGGCATTTCCCCGGGTCCCCACGCAAAGATCACGTAGTAGGCGGCGAGCACGTCCACCAAGCGCTTCCGCTGGCTCCCGGTTAGGCTCGCCCCGACCTTCACCTTCCGCTCGGGTGTCCGAGGATCGAGCGGCACCTCCTCGACCTCCTCGGCGGGCTCGGCCTTCGGCCGTGCCTCCAGCTTCCGCATTTCCTCTTGTGCATGCACGACCAACATCTCATCTCTTGGCAACTTCTTTGTGATTCGGACATAGCACGATCGAGCTAACTTTTGGTCTCCCCTCGCCACCCCGATTCCCGAAGGAGTGGGGAACTTCATGCACAAGTAGTATGGGTAGATCACACATTTCATGTTCTCAAGGCCGGGCCGTCCTAGGATCATGTTGTGCGCGCAGCTGATGCTCACAACCATGAACTCCATCTTCAACTTGGCCTTGTGCGCACCATCCCCTACTATCACGGGCACGGTGATGACTCCTTCAGCCTCGATGGAGTCCCCCGTGAACCCAGAGAGAGGAGAGCGCACGGGCCTTAAGTCTATGCGGTCCAAGCCGAGGTCTTGAAAGGTCTTCTCATACATTATGTTGACCGAGCTTCCCGTGTCCACCAAGGTGCGGTGCACTATGGCGTTGTTGATCTCTATCCTCACGACTAAGGCATCCCGGTGGGGGCTCGGCGTGTTTGGAAGATTCTTCTTCGTGAATTGGATTTGCTCTCGTCTCCCGAGCTTGGGCGCCGGCGCCTGTTGGACCTTGGCGACGAAGGCCATGTGCTTCCACCTCTTCCTTTGAGCGGCGGAGTCCCCGCCAATATTTCCTCCGTGGATGAATCCCACCGGATATCCTTGGGCTTCGTCCTCGTCTAGACCATCACACTCTTGCCCAATGTGCCTCTTCTCGGGGTTCCTCGCATGCGTGGCCACCGCGACCAGCTCGGTCGGCTTCCTCCACGTTCTTCCTTCCGGCGGACCACGGGAAGGAGCTGCTCCATCGTCTCGCGGAGCCGGCCCTCGGGCGATGAGTCGCTGCATCTCCTTCTAATGAGTGAAGCATTCCTTAGTGTTATGAGTGTTGTTGCGATGATACTCGCAATACTTGGCTCCGCTGGACACCGCGTAGGCCTCTACGCGAGGGAGCGGGGAGAGGGTAAGCTCCCGACCCGTCCCCACGGGTGCGCCCACGGAGTATACTCCCGCCGAGGGCGTCCTCGGGCCCACGGTGTAATCTTTCTTCTTCTTCCTCTTCTTCGCTATCTCCCCTGAGTCTACGGGAGCTCGCTTGGCCGGCGCGGCCTCGGAGTCGGGGGCATCATCGAACTCCTCCGAGGCCAAGAACTTAGCGCGCGCCAAGGTTTCTTGGTACGTGGGGGGAGGATTCTTGCGGAGCTCCTTCCTTACCTCTCCGCGGGGAAGGGCTGCTTGGAACATGGCCACCAAAGCTTGGTCATCCGCCCCGTGCACGTCTCTAGCCTCCTTCTCCCATCGGACTATGAAGTCGCGGACCTTCTCTCCCTTGCGGATGCATATGTTGAGCAGGTGGGAGTAAGGTAGCCTCTGCCTTCGGTTGGCCGCAAAATGCATCAAGAACTTCTCTGCTAGCGTATCCCAATCGTCAATGGTTCCCTTCGGGAGCCGGTTGAACCAATCGCACGGGGAGCCCTCTAGCGTCGTGAGAAAGCATCGGCACTTGACCTCGTCCGGGGCTGCCGCCGCTTCCATGGAAGCGTAGAACTTGGACAAATGATCTTGGGGGTCCGTCGTTCCGTTGTAGGCCTTGATCTGCCACGGCTGAAAGTTTGCCGGTAGTGGAATCGACATGACCCTCGGAGTGAACGGGGTTACCGTCCGCAAGATGGGCTGGCTGTATGGAGCCCTGGTCTCCACTCGGCGCTTGAGCTCGGCAATCTCACGAGCGAGCTGAGATACTCCTTGGTCAGAGACCTTTGTCTTCTCAGTTCTCGTCGGGCTATGGCGGCGCTAGGTGCGCTCGTCCCGCCTTTCTCCGCTCCGCTCGGGCCTCGCCGAGCGAGCATCCGATGTCGCGGACTCCTCTACATGCCTCTGCCTGCCTTCGGTTATTTGTCGGCGGAGGTCGCGATCGAGCCTGTCGAAGGCCCGCGATCGAGCCTGTCGAAGGCCCGCGATCGAGCCTGTCGAAGGCCGACACCCGGGTCTCTTCACCTCCTAAGCGCCTGAAGGCCGACACTCGGCACTCGCTGGACTCATCGTCCTCTCCTTCGGGAACGTCCTCCACTATCACCTCCTCGAACACCGGGCCTTTGCCGGGCCTCCTTCTACTCCTCCGGGTCTTCTTCCCCTTGTGGCAGCGTGTTCAGTATGGGGACCGGGCGGAGCTTTGCCAACTCCGGCGCCAGGCACGTTCCCACCCATTACGGAAAGTTCCGCAACGGCTGCCTGGAGCTGCTCCGCGGTCACCCCCAAGCCGAACAGCGCCTGGACCCCGTCCGGAGTCGAGCCGATACCTCCCGTGTCGTTGCCGCTGCCCGGCGCGTTCTCCTCGCCAACTACCTGGCTTGTGGTGGGGACGTTGCTCCTTGTTTGCACCATTCTCGCGTTCAGGAGTTAACCTACGAGTATGTTCCTCTCCTCTCAACGAGAGCACCAATTTGATGGCTATAAACCACCGAGAGTATGAAATAATATAATTTTTAGAGAGAGAGAATGCAAAGTAGGAGTATATTGATCTCAAATTCGGGTCCATTACAATGAGGGGTGCCACCCCTTTTATAGGGGGTACAATACACTAAGTCAAAGCCCTCTGATCGAGGCTCGTCGTTTAGCGGACGTCACCTGTCCTTAGGTCTTGTCCCTTTCATCCTATCGCTTTCATCAAGTCTTCGTTGAACGTCGCTTTCCTCACGTCGTTGTCGCGGGGTTCGGGCTCAACTTGGTTGGCCGAGCTAAGCAGGAGGGACGAGCGGAGCGCAGAGCCGGGTAGGAAGAGGAGCGGAGCTCTGAGCCGGGCACGAAGACGAGCGGAGCTCTGGGCCGGGTATGGACGTCCAAGCCCGACACTTAGGAAATTCATGCTGATGTTAGCCCTAGGCTGACGTGGGGTTATTCCCCATCATATATATATATATATATATATATATATATATATATTGTTGGGTTAAGGAACCCAGGGGCCTAGGTAACCAGACGGAAGAGTATCGAACTGGGTCGAGAGTGCACAAAATATGGGGTCAAGTAAATTGAGTAATATTGTGCTAGTTAGAATACCACTTAGAACATAAGTCCCCCTTCCCTTAGAAGGGAAGAGGTTTATATACAGATTACAGCTAGGGTTCCGACTGTTGGTCCGTAATCCAACGGTCTGGGCCCACTAAGATTGGCTTGTTCCCTGGCGGCGTCCAACCACATCATTAACCGTAGGACTGCTATACAAACGTAGTGAAGAATAATTGTTTTCTGTATTCATCTTGTGGAGTCAAGCCCCGTATATATACAAAGTTATCGGTCTCCTAACTATGGTAGGATACAAACAAGGAAACCCTATACAAAGGAAACTACCATATATAAATATATTAAATATACAATAATATATTTAACATGCTACCAACTACGTGACGGGCGATGGGCAGATGCCCAGACTGTGCCTGAAGTCGGAGAAGAGGAGAGAAGGTAGCCCTTTGGTAAAGATGTCGGCATACTGGGAAGAAGAGGGAACATGGAGAACACGGACCAGTCCGAGAGCAACCTTGTCCCTGACAAAGTGTATGTCAACCTCTACATGTTTCGTGCGCTGATGCTGTACTGGGTTGGTCGATAGATACACTGCACTAACATTGTCACAGAAGACCAGAGTGGTGCGGCGCAGAGGTTGCTGCAACTCAAGTAGAAGATTCCGGACCCAACTTGCCTCAGCCACGGCATTTGCAACTGCTCGATATTCGGCCTCAGCACTCGAGCGGGATGTGGTGGCCTGTCTCTTGGAGGACCAAGAGATGAGGTTGTCGCCGAGAAAAACACAATAACCAGAGGTGGAGCGACGAGTGTCAGGACATCCCGCCCAATCAGCATCAGAGTATGCCTGTAGAGAATCTGTGCGTGTGCCATGAAGAGTGATCCCATGAGTGGTGGTGCCATGTAAGTAGCGAAGAACACGCTTCATGGCGGTGAGATGAGTGCTGCGGGGGGCATGAAGATGGAGACATAGCTGCTGGACAGCATAGGTGAGATCCGGCCGTGTGAAAGTAAGGTACTGTAATGCTCCAACAACGGACTTGTATAAGGTGGGATCGGAAAGTGGTGTGCCAGAGGAAGCCCCAAGTTTTGCCTTTGTATAAACAGGAGTGGAGATGGGCTTGCAGTTGAGCATGTCTGCACGTTCCAAGATCTCGTGAGCAAACTGAGTCTGATGAAGGAAGAGCCCCTCTGGTGTACGCTGAACATTGATCCCGAGGAAGAAATTAAGGTCACCCATATCTGTCATGGCGAATTCCCCTTTGAGCTGCTGAGTGAGACGCTGAAGTAAAGGGGATGAGGAGGCAGTGAGTACAATGTCATCTACATAGAGCAACAGATATGCCATGTCATTCCCCCGGGTATAGACAAAGAGGGATGTATCGCTCTTGCAGCCACGGAAACCCAAGGTGAGGAGGAAGCCTGCAAAGCGATGATACCAAGATCGGGGAGCCTGCTTAAGACCATATAGTGCCTTCTTCAACCTGCATACGTAATGGGGCCTGGCAGGGTCCTGGAAACCGGATGGCTGACTGGCATAGACTGTCTCCTGCAGTGTGCCATGAAGAAAGGCATTCTTCACGTCCAGCTGATGAATCGACCACCCGCGGGAGAGGGCAAGGCTGAGGACAATGCGAACTGTAGCCGGTTTGACGACCGGACTAAATGTCTCCTCGTAGTCAATGCCGAAGCGTTTATTGAATCCACGGACCACCCACCGAGCTTTATACCTGGACAGATCACCTGTAGGGCCAAATTTGTGGCGAAAGAGCCACTTGCCAGTGATAACATTTTGTGTGGGGGAGGGGGGTACAAGTTCCCATGTATCGTTTTTAATCAAAGCATTAAATTCATCACACATAGCATCATACCAGTTTTGGTCCTTAAGGGCACTACGGTAGGTGGGAGGTAGGGGGGAGATTTGGGCGGTGGTGCTGAGATCAAGGATGTGTTTGGGCCGGGTGATGCCTGCTTTGGATCGGGTAACCATTGGGTGACTGGGTATTGGGCCGTGGCTTGTGAGTGGGGCGAGGGAGGGTTGGGCTGCGGGTTGAGGTGAATTGGGCCGGAGGTGGGGCGAATGGGCCGTGGGTGATGTGGGTTGGGGAATGGGTT
>OOIL02002710.1:257829-297316 GCA_900332095.2 Cuscuta campestris | reverse complement strand
TTTGAAGAAAACCAGGAGGATTGCGTTAGCTTGCACGGTGTTTCAAATCTGGAAACATAGGAATGCTGTCCTTTTTGATCGTAAACCTCTTGATGTTGAGGCCATTATCTGTAAAATTAAATTGATGGTGTATTCTGTTGTGGGAAGGCTTTGGCCGCTGTACTCCCTTTCTTTTTGATGATGTTTGTTGGTGTGTGCGTTAGTGGCTGCTGTTTGGCTGTATTTGTTGACGTTTAGTCTTGTTGGCTAACGTTACTTTGTGGATTTGGTGTGTTACCAATTCCAAGCTCGGGTATGCCCGTTCTAATTGTATATTCCTATTCTTCTTCTATTTACATTTTTACCGTTTTTTTTACATCATGCGATTTTGGGTGCAATTTGAGTTGGGAAGGTTGAAAATTCTACATTAGTTCATTTGGTCGGACTTTAGAGTAAGAGAAAGGAGGAATGTACGTACAGAAATGAGATGATGAGCTTTCTATACTTGCATTCTGCAACTTGGCCGAGGACGGCCAAGAAGTAAGTGTGGGGGATTTTGTTAGGCTCTTTTATAGTCTTTAAATTCCCTTACATTTACTAATCTTTGGGTCACCATTAGTGAGAATTTGGTTTAATTTAAGATCAAGAAAGAACGTTGACCATCCTAGAGGTTAGAGTGCAATTCTTGTGTTATTTTAGGTCCAATGGGTTAATTGTTAGAATCGGGCTAGACGACCCGAAGTGAAAATAACCAACCCGGCCCATTAGTTGAGTACAAAACTTAGGACGTGAGAGGGAGAGATCAGTTACGTAAGAGGGAGAGATCAGTTACGTGAGAGGAGAAAGAAACGAGAGAAAGGGAAGAGGAGATCGAAGAGTTAACCGAGAGAGAAACTCGGCGACCAGGCATAATCCGGCGAGCTAGACCTCGCGATCATCATCATTCGTCGCACAATCACCAAGCGCTCCTCCCGATCAAGCGCTTTAACCGAACAGAGGAGTCATCACGTTCGTAGGATTTGATCCTCGAACGCTGTCCATAGGTCATTCATTGTTTTAGTTTTCAAATTCGAGATACAGTTTTAATGTTTGAGGATTGTTTGAATTGTTGATTCGTAATTGAACGTGTGATTTCGTGTTATTCAAATCTGAGTCCTAATCTCTTGTTTGGACAATATTTTCCTGTGATCATGTGTTTAATTTGTGAATCAATTATCATGATCATGTCCCGAGAGTAATCACTCTCTTGTCTGGTGGAAATTTAGGATCAGTTCTCAGGAAGTTGTGTTCGTTGCAATGATTTGAGGTTTAGACAGTTGTTGAAGGTTGTTTAATCCTGTTTTGTGCTCAGCTTCTCAAAACTGTTGATTGTAGGTCTCATGCCTCAATTATTCAGTCTGAAATTCTTATTTGGGGTTCAACAACTGACATAAAGTGTATTTTGCTGTCCAAGTATATTGTATGTTGAAAAGGTTTTTTATAACTGAATTCATGCTTATGTTAATTTGCATCAGGCTCATCCTGAGGTTATTAACGTAGGTACAGGTCCTTAGGCAGTGCTCATCTCTCTTAAGGACTGATTTTTGAGGTGGAGATTTAGCTCCTTGCTAAGAGAGCTAAATCTCACTTTTGTTCAACAACTTGTTTAACTGAGAATCTGATTTTTTTTACTCTGATCTGAGTAACTGTTCCTAATACCACCAGACAAGCTTGTTCACTCAATTTGATAACCACAAACCTTTACCTGAACTTCTCTCTCCTTCTTTGATCTGTTCTCATTGTTTCTGTTAAAATCTATTTTCATTACGTAGCATTAGCATCTTATGAACAACCCCCCCCTTGTGTGTGTGTGTTGTGGAAACTGAGCAATAAATCAAGAGAAGAAATAATAGAAGACAAATCTCCCTGTGGAAGAATGACCCTACTTACCACCTTACTACCATTTTCATAAGTGTGTAGTAATTGGGGAATAGGTTAATTTGTTGTCACCTGACAAGTGGCTAACACTAGACCCATTTTGTGTGAAGGTTGAGTTGTTCTTGAGCGTTCTTAGTTTACTCATAATCTACTCTATAAGAGAGTCTCGTTCTTGAGTGTATTCGTGTTCTTAGACACTTTGAGAGAAAGTATTTCTCTCGGTAGTTTCAAAGGAAGGGCTGTTTCCTTTGAAGGATTCGTTGAGGTTCGTGTAACTCGAACTCTCAAGTTGTAACGGTTTGTTAAGCACCCGCAAGCTTAACGAGATAGTAGTGTAGCTCGAGAGAGTCTCTCGAGAGGCTGGATTAGCCACAAGTTGTGGTGAACCAGGGTAAAATTCGGTGTGCCTCTTACNTGTGTAGTAATTGGGGAATAGGTTAATTTGTTGTCACCTGACAAGTGGCTAACACTAGACCCATTTTGTGTGAAGGTTGAGTTGTTCTTGAGCGTTCTTAGTTTACTCATAATCTACTCTATAAGAGAGTCTCGTTCTTGAGTGTATTCGTGTTCTTAGACACTTTGAGAGAAAGTATTTCTCTCGGTAGTTTCAAAGGAAGGGCTGTTTCCTTTGAAGGATTCGTTGAGGTTCGTGTAACTCGAACTCTCAAGTTGTAACGGTTTGTTAAGCACCCGCAAGCTTAACGAGATAGTAGTGTAGCTCGAGAGAGTCTCTCGAGAGGCTGGATTAGCCACAAGTTGTGGTGAACCAGGGTAAAATTCGGTGTGCCTCTTACTCTTTTCTTCACTTCTCTTTTAATTTTTTAATTCCTGCGATTTCTACGATCAAACGCTATTCACCCCCCCCCTCTAGCGTTGGTCACTTATTCTAACACAGTCAAACAAGATTGAGTTTACTACACAAGAATGAAAGCTCACACAATTGAGCAAGTAGTGTTGAAGGATTAAAGCTCTATGGATGACAATATCTTTAGCACTCAATGAAAATATTTTTTACTCTCAAGAATTATATTTTGATGAGGAAAATGAAGCAAGGGATGAATATAGCTCAATGAATATATTGGAGTGCAAGAGTTGTGTATTGAAATGAAGGAGAATGAAGGATTAAATAGGCTGAGTAAAATAAATCCGTTGGAGCAAGCTGAGAATATGCACCTGATAAAAATAATCGATTAAAGTAAAACTTTTAATCGATTAAGGTACACAGAGGCGAAAAAGCATGAAATGAGGAATGGAACTAATCGATCAAAGTAAAACAAAAAATCGATTAGGTGGCTCTGCCCAAACAAATCGATTAACTGAAGAATAATAATCGATTATTTTTATGGCCTGAGAAATCCAGCGCTGAGGAGCTGGATCTAATCGATTAAGTAAAGACTATTAATCGATTAAAATAGAATAATGCGCAAAAACACAAAGGGCCCAAGGCCAGTTGCGATTGAAAGACATTGGCTTCATAATCGTTGTTTGAGAAAACGAGAATAACAAGAACGCTCCTCAAATAATATCTCTTATTCAATGAATTTTGAATAGGGGAGAAAAAGTGAGTCCAAAAATTATTTTGTGTGTCAAATGATGTACACGAAAAAAAATATTTAAAGAATATTTTTCTTACCAAAAATATTTGTGTATCCTTAAAAAGTATTTTTAAGAAATTTGACACACTATTTTGAAACTGACTCAGTAAAATATTTTTAGACAGAGAAAAAATAATTTTTCAACTGACTTAGTAAAATATTTTTATACAGAGAAAAAATAATTTTTCAACTGACTCAGAAAATAATAATTTTTATCCCTCAAAATAATTTTTTTAGGCAAAAATTATTGTCATCCTTACAAAAATTCCTAGACTCAATAAAAAATAAAAAGTCTTCGGAATCTTCACTTCACTTCAAAAAACTGTGTAGGGTAAGCGTTTGATTTTTATCGCCGTAAATATCTTGATACGCCTCTTTGCTTTTCTCGATACGAAAAATAAATTTTCGATCATCTTTGAATTTAATCACCCTGTTTGTCATTCACCAAAACAAAAATATTCCAAAAAAATAATAAAGGGGTTTGAACTCATGTCCAACAAACTTACGATTCCATATCTATATTATATCAAGAATAATAGGCCCTAAAGATTGTTTAACTCGTCTCGTGTGATTTAAACATAGCTTTAGTCCATAGAGTAGGCGCTCTAGTAACATAGATGAGAACTGCGACGTTCTGATTATGAGGCTATTACAAAGATAGAGGCTACGTCTAAAATATCCTTAGTCGAATGTTATGATAATATTGACATCATAATATATCAAGACTAATACGTATGAGATGATATAACTCCGTCTCATAGGCTATAGATAAAGCGTTATCTGAATCTATACATCGGAAAACATATTGGATATGTTGCTCGATTGACCTGCTATGAGAATAATATATGGATTTAAGTTAACGTGTTAATATTATTCTCATGCGACCATTAGTATAACTATCCTTCGACGTGAAGTCATTACGATCTTTGGTAAGTTGAGTTGCATATTTTGAAGCATGATTTATGACATCTAAAATATTTGTGGATGTACAATTATGTTTTGGGTATGCAATGAAACTTAAGTGAAGATGTGAATGACGTAGATAGAATTTATCTCTTCTTGAAATGTAGTGTAATATCTTAGGGCTCACTAATTGATGTGACTTAGGAAGTGCATGTTCATGCCCAAATAAATATGTTATTTGAATCCCACAGGTGAATCAAAGAATTTATAAACCATCCATTTAACTAACAAGGTGACAAGACCCAAATATTAGTAGGAGGCCGAGACTTCTCTCTGGCGACGTAATGCTACAGTAGCCGTCACCATAGCCATCGCTGTAGGAGCTTTTTCACTTGGGTTCTCTTCCTTCTGAGCTTGGATTTGTGTTCCCCACCTCTAGGCGAATTCATCCATAGTAGGAATTGTCTTTTGCTGCTCCCATGTGTGAGGGGTGGCCGTTGACCTTGGTTGCAACCGTTCATCTTCTTTCCCAATGAACTTCTCTCGTAGGTCTTGAATTCTTCTTCTTTATGGGTTCTAGCAAAGCTCAGAGTGGGAAGCCTGGAGCTACCGAGCATTGTCGCTGTTGAGTTGAAGGAGAAGGAGATGGACCAGGCTTCTTCCTTCACTTCTGAGACATCACCTCACCATGTGGAGGAGGTTGCGGATACTGCTGGCCCGGTGGAGAAGCCTACACCAGCAACCCCCCATGTGCTCGACATTTTGCCCCAACTAGTGACCTCAACTGCAAAGTCAGTCACTTTTGCTGATCTCTTCAAGGGAAACAGAGATCCTGATCAAGGTATGATGTTGAAGCACTATGATGTTGGTGAGGGAATCCTTCGCATTCCATATTCAATTATCAAGCCTGTTGAAGACATTTGGGGCTTTTGTCTTGTGGGCAGTTTTACTGGGCGTTTTCCTGGCCTTAAAGCTGTTGGTGCCATTGTTAAAAGCTAGAATATCCCTGTCGAATCATACCCCACTTTAAGGGTTGGGTGGTGCTTAAATTTGAAAATGATAAGGACAGGTATGAAGTGTTGGGAATGGAGAGGAGCAAAGCTTATGGAAAAGGGTTTAGGCTCAAGATACCCTCTCATGGGTTCATGTTTGACTTTGCTAAATTCACCACTTTACCTGTCTGGATCCAACTCCACAGTCCCCATGCAGTTGTGGTCAGAAGAGGGTATTGGGATGCTGGCCTCTAAAGTGGGAAAACCTCTTCGTACAGACCTGGTGACAAAACAACTTGGTAAAAGTGGTTTTGCAGGGTGCTTGTTGAAGTGGACTTCTCCAAAGAACCAGTAACTAGCTTTGAGGTGGAATGTATGGGGAAAAACTATGTTTAGACAGTGGAGTTCGAGGAGGAGCCTAAATACTGCTTCCACTGCCTTACATGGAACCATAGACCATTCAATTGCAGAGTTTTGGAACAAAAGAAGAAGAAGGAACTGAATAAGTTGGTGGAAAACATAACCCCTCCAGTGCAAACTAAGGGTGCTCCTAATGAATGGGCTCCTACTGGCAAGAGAAAAGGTATTGGTTACAATGAGCCAAAAGGGGGTAACATTCCCTCCTCTTCACATACTGCTAGGGAAGTGGAAGTGCCTTTTAAGGCTGGGATTGGTGTTTTGGGTAAGGCCCCTGTCAAACCTGGGGATGTTGGGGCTGGTCTGGAGAACAAGAAGAAGAATGGGCAGGATGGTGTTCTTGCTGGGAAACAACATGATCATAAGAAGGGAGGCAAGGGGCTAGGCCCCCCTCATAGATGAAGGTCCTTTGTTGGAATATTAGAGGCCTAAATAGGTCCTCTAAACAAAACTTTTTGTGTAAATACTTTTTGGAACTTGGTGTCCATTTTGCTTGCATTTTGGAAACAAAACTTTCAGGAACCAAGTTGGAGGTGTTTGTGAATGCCAAACTACCTGGGTGGAATTGGTCTACCAATTTTGATGTTATAACTAGGGGCCGTATGGTTATTTTATGGAACTCATCCTTTTTTGCTTGCATTGTTTTGAGTATGGGAGAACAACACATCCATTGAGATGTTAAATGCCTCACATCACAGAAGGACTTCTGCTTCTCCTTTGTTTATGGGCTGTACACCGTTCCTAAAAGGAGAGAACTCTGGGCTGAGCTTTCTTTATTTGCAGGAAACATGGTGAAACCTTGGGCTATTTTGGAGGATTTTAATTGTGTTTTGGCATCTAATGAGAGAACCAACTGTATGTGCCAGGGTGCCTACTATATGACTGATTTGCTACACTTCAGAAGCTCAAATTGCCTTGAAGATGCACCTTCCAGAGGTAATTTCTATAGATGGCACAAAGGGAGGAAACTTGCTAAACTTGATAGAGTACTCATCAACCAGGATTGGAGTGACATTGTCTTAGCTCCTAGCTGTCATTTTTTCGACTTCAACTTTCTCTCTGACCACTGTCCTCTGCTCCTCCAGTGTGGTAGCCAATCTGACATTAGGAGCAAACCTTTTTGTTTCTTCAAAATGTGGCTCAAGCATGATAGTTTTCATGATTTGGTACTCCGTTCATGGGAACCTGGGATCATTGGCTCCAAGCAGTTCTACTTATGCTCCAAACTCAAACGCTTGAAATCACCATTGAAAGCACTCAACAAACATGCCTTTGGTCACATTTCTAGAAGGGCCTTGGAGGCTAAAGAGGATTATGCATTTGTGATGAAGGAGTTGGTGGCAGACCCTAACAACCAAAACCTTCTTGATGAGGCTGAAACCAAAAGGAAACGAGCCAATTTCCTTCTTGATGCAGAGATGGAGTTCTACCAACAGAAAGCCAAGTGTGACTTTTTAATGAAATCTGACAGGTGCACTAGTTACTTTCATTCCTTGGTCAAGAAGAATAGGAAGAAGAATAACGTGCCCTTTCTGACTAAAGAGGATGGAACAAACACCACTTCCAATGAACAAGTGGTTAATTGTTTCCTTGATTTCTACGCTAACCTGTTTGGGAATGCCACCCAGGTAGAGCCCATTTGTAGTGATGTGCTCGATGTTGGTACAACTGACCCTACCTCTGCTCATAGTGCATTGCTTGCTACGGTGACCCTTGAGGAGGTGAAGGAGGCTATGTTTGACATTGGGAATGACAAGGCACCTAGTCCAGATGGGTATACTGCTGCATTTTTTAAGAATCAATGGGCTACTACTGGACAAGATGTTTATGGTGCTGTTTTGGAATTCTTTACTTCTGGGAAGCTTTTGAAACATATTAACCATGCTATGATTGTTTTATTACCCAAATCTGCTCATAACCCTACGGTAAAGGACTTTAGACCTATTGCTTGTCTAAATGTCCTTTATAAGGTCATTACTAAAATTCTTGCAAGGCGTATGGTGTAACGCCCCGAAAACCAGCTTAGTAGTTAGCCGTTATTTTATTAAAAATATATATTAAATTTATTTACTCAAAAACATGAATTAATTGTGAAGTTATCCGTTTTAAATGAAAATTGGGTTTTCGGGTAGATCTCATAAAATGGTGACCAACGGTATATAGTTTGTTAAAATTGGACATACGTATGAAGCGTGGTGAGTAAAATAGACATTACAGCTCAATAAATAAATATAAGAATTTGGTAATAAAATAATAATAAATCAATATAATACTCCTAATTCTACCCGTAGAAGGATTCCCAAACCCATCCCCTTATATATACACACGCACGCCCAATTGAAGAGAAAGAACAAAAAGGAAAAACATATACGGAGTACTGGTCGCTGCCGAAGAAGTAACAGAGCAGGAACACGAGAACAGAGCCGAGCAGTGGAGGAGGAGCAGTACCGCCGCCGCTGTGACGCCGGTTCACCGCCGTTGTCTCCCCGTGCCGCCGCCGCTCCAGCGTCACTGCTTCGCTGTCGCCGGAAAACAGCCCCACCACCATCGCGCCCTTGTTGTGGATTCAATTCGTCAATTTGTTTTTTTAATTCACCAATTAATCAGGGTCAGAACTTGCACATCTAACGCTAGATTATGTATATAGATTTGAAATTCACGTTCGTAGTTTCGTATGATTAATTATGTGGTTTATTTGTTATCAATTGAATTATGATTCTAAATTATGATTTATTGGAAATTGATGAATTGATGGAGAACGAGGTACCTACCCAAACCCCCCCTTTTGTTCTGCCCTGCTGCCGTTAGCTAGAACCCGGCGGTATACCAGTACCGTACCGACGGTACCCAGGTACCTCCTGGCGGTACCGAGGTACCGTGAAGGGTACTGTACCGACAGCTGCAGTTCTGTTATTTGATTGTTTGACCCGATTGGGAACTTGAATTGACTCTGAAACCTTACGTGTTGCATGACGGTAAATGGAAGGTGTTTACACTTGACATTAGGCCGCTATTTGGGTTGCATGACGATTTATTTAGCTACTTCTACTCTCTTGATTTATTGTAAATGTGGTGTGATATTCCTTAAACGAATAAAGTAAATTGAGGTTGTTGTTAGCTTGGATCTGAATAATTAAAGTAGGTTAATGACGTAGGTTACCTAGAAGAACTCTAAGACTACTTTGTGAGAATTGAGATTGTGAATTGACAATTGGTTGTAGAGCCTTGTGGACTTAGTGTCCAGTGGCATTCGGGTAAAGATGTATGTACATGGAATCTGGGATCTGATCCATAGGATTGGAGGTTCCACCCAACCGGCGTCGTAGGTACCGGGTTGACCAGAATCATGGCCGTATGTAGTGGTTCTGATGTCATAGAATAGACTTTGAGTCATGGCCGTAGGTAGTGACTCTAAGTCCTAAGATAAGAATGTGGATAATGAGTAATTGGCCTTATTAGCCTAGAATAGGTTATGAGCTAGTGTTGGATATGAGCTAATGTAATGACCTGAATGTTGACTTGTGCAGATGAAGAATAAAGGTAAGTGATCTAAAGTATGTTGTTATAACATAGTTGTTTTACCTAATAATTGTTATGTGATATTATTATTGTTGAAATTGTGTGCATGATATTGTATGAAGTTATGAGCTAGTGGGTTCGTCTATGTGCGTAGTCGAAACGTTAGATAGTTTCCACTGTGTGTAGCCCTATTTCCTATTTGCTACACGTAGATAACATGAATGATGAATGAGGAACTATCCTGGAAGGCAGCGAGGGCAAAGAAGATGGATGGATGCTGGCTGGAGGAGTTACCTAGTTTAATTATTGCATTTAAATTAATTAATGTTTTTAAGGGCAAGAATCCAAAGTTGTATTTTGATTAAGTACTTAAAGGCTTCCGCACCATTTTGATTTACTCTAATGGATGTTTACATATTGTTTTGAATTAAATGTTTTAAGTTGTTTTGGAAATTATTGTGTCTGAATACAAATTTAGTAGCAACCCGGTTTGCTAACTCGTTGGTCCGGGTCACGCGGGTTGGGGTGTTACATATGGCACCTCTACTACCTGACCTAATTGACCCAGCACAGGGGGCATTTGTACAAGGGCGGACACTTGTTGACAATATGATGCTGGCCCAACACTTGGTTAGAGATTATGCTGTCAAAAGGTCTACCCCTAGTTGCATGATTAAACTGGACATCACTAAGGCGTACGACAAAGTTTCTTGGAGTTTTCTCGGGGATGTCATGACTGGCTTTGGGTTCCCAACTAGATTTACTGCCCTTATTATGGAATGTGTTTCTTCAGCTTCCTCCTCACTTATGATCAATGGAAACTGCCATGGCTTTTTCCAAAGCAAGCGGGGCTTGAGGCAGGGGGATCCTATGGCGCCAACCCTCTTCCTCTTTTGTATTGAGTATTTCTCTAGGGCACTCAACACTAAAGCTAGAGACGGCCTGTTTAGTAATCAGAAAGATTGTGCGGAGTTGGAGATTACACACTTGGCTTTTGCTGACGACCTTATGTTCTTCTCCAGGGGTGACTTCCACTCTGTCCAGATACTTATGGATACACTGAGGCACTTCTCCAATGTAACAAGTTTGACCCTCAATCCAGCTAAATCTAATATCTTCATTGCTGGAAAGTACAGGGACACTAGCCAAGATATTCTGGATTTGGCCTCCTTTCCTCGTGGGCATCTCCCTGTTAGATACCTGGGTCTTCCCTTGGCTTCTCATAGGATCTCTATGGCAGATTTTGCTCCTCTTTTCAAATCTGTGGACGGGTTCCTTTCCAAGTGGGCTACCATGAAACTCTCTTATGCTGGGAGATTGGAATTGATTAGGAATGTGATCCAAGGGGTCCAATCTTTCTTGCTGCAGGCTTTCCCAGTCCAAAAGTTTGTCATGGACTGCATTACATCTTTATGCCGTAACTTCCTTTGGGGGAGCAAATTTTCAAAGGTAGCTTGGGCTGATATTTGAAAACCCAAAACAGAAGGGGGTTTGGGTCATAAAGATGCTGGGAATTGGAATAATGCTCTGTTATGTAAGCTTCTTTGGAATTTGGCAGCGAAGAAAGACTCTCTTTGGGTGAAGTGGGTGCACAATGTTTATCTTAAGCATGAGGATATTTGGCATTGGCAACCCAAGAAGAGGCACTCTGTCTTCTTCAAAAGACTAGCCTATGTGCGAGAGCTTTTAACCCAAAAGCTCGGTGAACATAACTCCTAAATGGAAGTGGCTATGCAACCTTTATGTTTGGGTGGGAAACTTGTTCCAAGTAAGGTTTATGACTTGTTTAGGGTTAAGGCTAATCCCAAGCCTTGGATGTCTTTCATTTGGCATTCAACCATCCCTCCCAAGTGCTCCTTTACGATGTGGCTTGCGCTTAGGAGGAGGTTGCCCACTAAATCTAACTTGGAATTTCTGGGTTTACCCATGGCTTGCACCTTGTGTTATCAAGGACTCGAGGACGTGGATCATCTGTTTTTTGAATGTTGTGTTTCAAAGCAGGTTTGGGCAGCTGTTAAGTTATGGCTCCGAATGGATGGACAGTTGGGCTTGGGCTCACTGGACAAGGCAATCAGATGGTTGAGGACTTTCCGTAGAGGGGATGCTATCTTGAAGAAGATGAGGAAACTAGCTTTGACCTATACGGTCTTCCACCTCTGGAAACAACGGAATGCTATTCACTTTGACCAGGAAACTCTACAGGTTGAGGGTATGATTTGTAAAATTAAAGTAATGGTTTACTCTATTATGGGTAGACTTTGGCCTTTGTATTCAGTTCCTTATTGAACTTTTGTTTGCTGGGTGTAGTATTTTGGGCCCGTTTTTTTCATTAGCTTGGTTTATGTCTGGGTGTATGTTTGACTTATTGGTGATGTAACCAGTTTGTCTCTTTGGCTTTGGCACTTTGCCAATTGCGAGCTCGGGTATGCCTGTTCTATTTGTTTATTCCTATTCTCCTTTTCTATTTACATTTTTACGTAAAAAAAGATATTAGTGATAAAAGGATAAGAGCTATACAAATGAGATGTTTTATTATACGAATTATTCCAAAAGCTTTATATCTATAATTTAGGGGTGATAATGTGTGCTCGATACTGCTTATCACTTGTAGTATCTAATAAAGACTACGCCCAATTTATAGGTACCTAGAATAAGGTCACACACATAGAACATATAAAAATCATAGATTTTTAAAGTCGAGTAAAGTTGCGTTTATAAATTGTGTATATTACATTGTGTGACATTATGATTAGATACACAAACATATAAACATAAATGTTTATATTTGGACATGTGATAGATAAGTATGCCAAATATAATTAATAATAGTATTTTTATATATGTGTGTGTGTGTCTATATATATATATATATATATATATATATATATATATATATATATATATATATATATATATATATATATATAATCCACAATATTCACCAATAAGTTCAGTTTAATTTAAATCTCAGTTCACAATTCACAACAAATCACGTAGCGGCCTATCCGGGTCGAAGACCCACGATTACCGTCATGCATAATCAACAAACCGAATTACAATTAACCTAACTTACCTGCGCGGAATCGAGACTAAGGAATCAATCCTCGGGCCCGCTGCCCCCGCCGGAGCAGTCCCCATCGTTGCTGGAACAACCCCAACACCCCCTCCGGTAGTCGCCCCGGCTGCCCAAACCCGAAGCCAGACCAAACAGCCCCGTTGGGTGGTTCACAGCAACCCGAACAGTACATCAATTAACCCAAAATAGTCCAATCACATCCAATTGCACCCAATTGAACCTAAATAGCCCAATCGAACCCGATTGAACCCGTTTGGACCCAATTGGACCCAATTAGTTCCAATTGGATCCAATTTGTCCAAATCTAGATGCTGCCCTATTCCGGCCACCTCGCCGCCGCCGTTGCTGGCGGTCGCCGGAGGAGATGACGGAAAACAGCCCCCCAACACAAATTTCATAATTTCAACACAACATTCACAATTGTCATTCAAATCGAAAGATTATACGCTAAGGAAGTTTTAATCTACGAATTAACGCTAACAGAAGGTATAGAAACCACAAATCACCTTGAAATTGAAGAATCAAAAACCAAATCGGAAGAGAGAAGCTCGCCGATGCACTCCCTGTTGCGGCCAAATCTACCGCGCGACTGGGGAAGGAGGGGGCGGTCGCCGGCGCTGGTTGCCCTGGGATGGAGTTCGCCGGTTGCTGTGGCGTCGCTGGAAGACGTCGCCGGTCGAGCAACGCCTGGGCAGGGTAACCGGGCGAAAACGGAAACAGAGCTAGAGAGATGGTCGTCAACGTAACCCCCCTTCTAATAAATATAAAATTAAATACGGAGTAGGTTCTTTTAGGATCCAGTTTACACTTCTTAACCAATTAAGATAGGTTTGAGCCCAATTACCTTATTCGTCACTCGTATCTTAGGCCCAGTAACTCCGATTCTCAATCCGTTTACGCGGTCGGGTTCAGAACAGCGAGCCCTACAACGCAGGTCAACTCTCATATTAAATATGAAAATTAGAAAATAATCTTGGTATTGATCGACTCAGTAATTAATTAATTATATAAATTAATTAAAAATACTAAGCCGGGTTTCGAGGCGTTACATTTCTCACCCCCTTAAAAGAATTTCGTCCTCGAAATTACCTGAATCATTATCGCTAAAAAGGTGTGGATACTGAACCCTCATAGACTCCTCCTCATAAGTCAAGTTATCGTCCAAAGTGATTGTTCCTCGGGTAACCGATGGGTCAGATCCGATCGGTAACATCGCAACATAGAGACATGAAACACATTGTGAATCTTGTTCAGTTCAGGGGGTAGCCCCAACTGACATGCTACAAGACAAACTTCCTCCATGAGGGTGGAAGATTGCGCTCACATTTAGCTTGGTACGTAAAGTTTGTTGAAGTCCCTTCCTAAACTTTGAGATGAAACAGGGAACCCTGTCGGAGATAATAGATACCAGCACTCCATGCAATCGAACAATCTCGCGAAAACACAATTCAGCTAACTTCTGAAGCGACATCACCGTCGAACAGGTTAAAAAAAGTGCATATTTTGTAAGACGATCCATACTGACCCATACAGCGTCGTAAGGGTAAGCCAATTATGAAATCTGTCGTGATTCACCCATTTTCACTCGAGGATAGAAGGCGAATGTAACACTTAAGACGGTACTCAATGCTCGGCCTTGACTTGCTAGAAAGTCAAAACCCGGTGGTAAACACAAAGATCTCTCCCTTCACAATGGGCCACAATAGTTACCTTACAGGACATGGTAAATCTTATTAATACCCGATTGTATGACGAAGATACTCCCAATTTAATTGATATAGAATATTTGGAGAATACTCCGGTGTTTCTCCCTGGCAAATCTGAATAACGAAGAAACAAGAAGAAGATGATACGATGGAGAGTGCTAACTAAATTGGTGAAAATATGGTAAATGGGCCTTTGACTTGGAAAGTATCACTCTGTGATGATTTTGCATTTAGGGGTGGGAATTTATTATTTGGTTACTAAAGATTCTATTATAAAATTACTGAACTGTAACATTTATTCTGATGACAACTTTTAAAACATAATTCCCAACTCGACCAAAGATGTGTCACGGGCCACCCTTTTTGCGAGACTTACCCTACGATCCATGATTCGTGAGTTAACATAATTTCCACGTTACCCTTGTATTTTACTCGTTCACTTTAAAATCTTCTCGATCTTGGGACGGGCAATTCCCTCACTTCCATAACTCAGATTGGCACACGTAATACGCCATTGAACTCGTCTTGTCGGGACTTTCAATTCAAATATAAATTTTTCCCATCAAATTTAAACTTTGAAAATCATTTATTTTTACCACTAACATTTTTTTTTATATTTAATTTAAACAAAAATTAAAATTACGATTTGTTACATATTTGAAACTAAATCCTAGGGTATACTTCACGAAATTACGTTTCACTTTTTTTTGGATACGAAATTGAATATTTTTTGTGCAAAATGACCGTTTTAATCATTTATCAAAAGTTCTCTAGTGAAAATGTTTAAGTGACTTAATCACTACGCCGCTTATCTAAAGGATTAACACCCAATCTTAAAATAATTATTTTTATAAAAGTAACAATTTACCTTGAATAAGATAGTCTTTTACACACTTTATTTCTTAACCCCCCCTTTTGTAAAGAGGAAACGTATTGTTTTTTTTCTTTCTTTACACATTACCTCATATTGTCATCCTCGTCTGACACTGAAATAAAACACCCTCATTCGTCCGAGTCTGTAGCCCCTTCTAAATTTGGTTGTCATTTCAGTATTCAGTGATTCAATTGAATACTAGATAAAGTTGTTTTTAATGATGCCACTGGGCCACCAATTTCACACCTTACCTTAGTGCTACAATATACCCTTTTCTCATATGGGTTGAACAAATTTAATTTCAAGTTTACCTGAAATTTTTCTTGAATTACTTTATATAGTTTTTTTTGCAGAGTCACTTACCACTTAAAATATTATCATCACCAATTTGAAAGAGCGTAGTTGAAACCACATGGCAATATTTTTTTCCCGAACAACTCTCGTTTAGTTTATTCATATACACAAATTGCTTTTGTATTAATTAATAAGTTGTTAGAAAATTAATCTCATTAAAAGTACCATAATTATCAAACTTTTAAATTCTTAAAACTAACCTTTAGAAGCTACTTTCTTCAAATTTAATCTAACGTCGATCCACTTCACTTATCTATTATATATATACTTTCCTAAAGATAACCTATGAGACAGTAATCTCTCACATAGTCTAATTCAAAAATTCTTTCTTGTGAACCACTGCTCAACATGATATTAATTATTAGCTGCGTAAGTTCATTAAGTAGCTTATACTTTATAAGTTTTTTTTCATTTGCTATAATTTATGTGTATTCACCAAAGTAGTTTGTTTTAGAGTTAATCCTTATGGTTCAACCCATAATATTTGTTTTCTTTTTCCTCGTTCAACAATTATTTGTTGGGAACATTTCATTCTAGACATCATGTTTTACATATACTTTACAACATGGTGGTAGTTATAAATCTTCAACTGTGAGATGTTTTTTTCGATGTATAAAATTTAGAAAATTAGTACATATCTTGTTATTCTCTTCTAGAATATTTACGTTGTGTGATTCATCCCATACTACTGAGCCACCTTGTATTTCAATGTTAAGCATTAATAAGTCTTTGGTGGTGTGATGCTACAATTTTGAGAAAGCTAATTATCTTTTGAAAGTCTCAGCACAACAAATTTGGTCTGAAATTAATCAAAATCAACTTCGAGGATAATTGTGAGTTGTCCATTTCCCTCACGTTGGCACCGGCAACTAAGTTCATATCTAGATTCTTTTATTCCACTTTTTTTCTTTCATATTTACATTCTTTATACGTACCAACTATTAACGTTTTAAATCCGACTCCGATGGTTGAAATTTTCAACTGTGACTATGTGTTTTTTTTGTTTTTTTACTAACTCTTACACATGTTATCAACATGTAATATAATATATTCTTTCTCACAATTATCAATATAACATGATCGCACTAGTCGTCATGAGTAATTGTGGATTATGACTTAGGCTCGTTTGGTGAGTTTTGACTTAGGCTCGTTTGTTGCAGATGAACGTATAGGAAACTAAACGGTGAGCATGGGTTATGAATAGGAAACATATTCCTCGGCCGTCATCGTCGATGATCCAGATCCGCTGCTAGGTACACGATTTTCCCGTTGCCCCATGGGAAGGAGACATAGAGTTGGATGCGAAGATAAGAGAATTTTGATGTATTGAGACAAAGTTTTCCCATTATCATCTCCTTCGATTTTGCTAACGTCTTTCTCGTTTTCGATAGCGGTGAATTAAGATTGGAAATTTCCCATATCTCTAACTTTCAAAATTAAATTTCTTTTTAGTTTACCAACACCAAAATTAGGACTTTTCTATTAGAGATAACAAAATCCACTTTTTTTTTCTCACCAAATACAGCCCTAATTTAAGATTCACCCTCCAAATTCACTACACATAATTTCTTTATATAACTTAATAAACCAACCAATAACTAAATATTAAAGTCAACAAATAATTATCACATAAACAACAATAAGGATTCAGAGTTACCTCCCGGAGCAATGATGCAGTGAAGCTGTGGATGCTCGACACATGTATATACGATATGTGTTAGGGTAAAATAATAGTTTTCTTTTTTCAAAATTCGTAAACATCACTTTTTTTAAATTGATAACATCATCTTTTTTTTTTCCTTTTAAACAAATAGTTTTTTTTCCCAAATTGATAATATTTTTTTAAACAAAAAGTGTTTTATATAAATATAAGTTTAATTATTTTGGCAAAGAATCGTTTTTAAAACAACATTCTCTGATACCAAAATGTAACACCCCAACCCGCGTAACCCTAACCAACGGGTTAGCGGACCAGGTTGTCACTAAGTTGATATTCGCAAGCATAAATTTTCTTTTCTAAAATAACAATTAAATCAATTATAAAATTCGTCTGTAGAGTTTTAACTAATCAAATGTCGCGGAAGCATACGAAAACCAAGGTATGGATTTAAGAGGAATAAAACTGGATCAGGAGAGGGAATCGTGTGAAGATTGAAATTTTTTTTTGTACTTTCTGGAGCTGCCTGGTTTATGTTAATGCTTCCTATTGGCTCAAAGTTTCAGGAGTTTTAATTAAATTTCTCACAACAATAGTCTAAGTTCTTAACTTGGAAGAATTTGTTTAAGCATCCAATTATATTAGTTGTTCAATCTTTAATTGTTTAATCAAGTAGAATGCTCCTTATTTAATAATTTTCCTCTCTTGGTTAGTCACATAATCAATTTTTGGTCTAAGTAACATTCATGCACTATTACTCTCAAAAGGATCTGCCTTCTATCTTCTATCCATCTTCTCATCTCTCCATACTAAGTTTCTGAGTAAAATCTTAAGGATGGTAATATTTAGCTAGAACTGGTAAAGTAGTTCTTCTAGAGGTTCTGTCTTTGAAGGGTTTTTGATTGATTTAGTTGAGGTTTGATACATCAGTGATAGCCAAGGTTGAACATGGACTTGTCTCCGTGCTAGCTTGTTATGCATGCACTACCGTTGGGGGGGGCCTAGTATTGCATCATTAAACAACACCGGTGGATACACAAGCTCGTGCATGTATAGCTTGGTAGCACATTTGCCCAAAAAAACAAAAAAAAAGAACTTCATCGAACAAATCTGATCTGGCCTGGGGACATTTAGCCGCATTGCATGTGCAACGAAGCATGCCTTAATGTAGGATTTAGCCTAGTTGTGCACCATGTTTGGCCAAACAACGCTTGAGTCCAAAATATTCACTAATTATTCTCTACCAAATCAGTATTTTCGGGCATTAAAAAGGGCATTTTTACACTTAAATGATCATATTTGCATTCTAGGCATCAATTATAAAATATGTTCATAATGCACACTTTTCAGTTTATTTTTGAATATTATTGTTGTGGACCCAAATTCTCCTTGACAAAGGTTATAAGATATATCTTTGGAGCATGAAGTGTGGGCTGAAAATGTGAAAGCAATCCAGTTGGGCTCTACCCCGACTTATGGTTTCAAAGGAAATCCAGGCCCAAGATGACAAAGCCCAAAGGTCCACCTCAGAAGTTGAGAGAAGCTGCATAAAAAAGGAGAAAAAGAGATAGAGACGTGTGAGATAGAAGAGCCGAAGACTCCCTCTCCTACATTGGGTTGGCTTCTTCAAGCAATAGCTGGAGCCGGAGAATCCACAGCAAGAATTGCAGCGCACAAGGCAGATACCAGACGGATAGAGACGAGGGGGAGACGGAAACGGAACAGAGAGAGCCGACCTAGGGTTTCGACCCTAGGTCCGGCGCAGCACTCGGCGACTCAACTCCGGCGATGGTGGAGACGGGTACTGGAGCAGGGGACAGAGGCAACGGCTATTGTGGAGGAAGGCAATGGCGTCAAGTGCTTGGGTTTTTGCACAGTACGAAGAAGCACACTCCAGGGAGCAACTTTTTCCCTTTCCAATCTTATTTTGTTCTTATGAGGATGTTAGATTTTGTTAATTTTCCCAAATTGATGAATTTGACTTCCAATATTTAAATATGTCTATTTTCAATTCCATGTTTGTTGAATGTTTAAGTTATATTATAAGCGTTGATTTGGATGTGTGTTGATGTTGAATTGTTCAAATATGATTTATTGATTTATTATTGTCTCTGAAATTATAAAACCTTCTTAGGACGGATTGTTTGACAAAAAGATTAAATCTTTGATTTGGTTGTTTTTGTTGAATCAATTTGACTTTGAAGGAATTTTAGCTCTACGCTACAGTTAAATCTAAACTCAAAATGGTGTTCTGAGAACTATTATTCACTAGATTTTACTTAAATTGGACCAAATTAGGATCGCGACCTAATCCAGTTTAAATTGATATTCTTTTAAAGTCCAAAGTGCTTTAAATAGCCAAACATTTCTAGAAACTAAGTATCACTTGATTAGTCTTGGCTGCCTCGTTAAGTGGTTTTTGCTAATCAAGGTTCTCGAACTGATTTTGTTAAATAACCGTAGTGTTACTGCAAAGTTGTTATGGTGACGTTTTCCACAAATCTTAATGCGCTATTCTTAGTAGTAACTTAAGGGTTGGTCTTTGGGTTGCTAAGGGTAGTAGGGTTTAGAGTTTGGGTTGGTCTTAACATGAGCTAATATGAATGGGAAAATAGGGAAGAGCCGTTGGTGGACCTCTTCTTCAGCCTAACCCTAAGTTTAATTAGCAGTTTAATTTCAGAATCAAGGCATAATTAATTGGTTAATCAGATTTGTTCAATTTATGTTCTATTAAAAACTATAAGTATTTTCAAAATGGTTTAAGTTAACTATTATTGTCTACGTTTTATAAAGTTTATTGTGAGATTGTGATTGTGTGTTTGTTTTCTCCCTAAGTGTTCTTCTGAGTTCGAGTTGCTGCTGTGGTTCCATCCCTAGACTGTTATCCTTATCTTTATTTTATTTGCATTTTTTTTCTTTTTAGAATCATCATTCAAACCCTCCATACCCTTTAGTTTTAGTTATTAGTTTAGTTAGTTTTTAGTCAATAAAAGTGACAAAGTAAATTGATTTTCATAGCCTAAAAAGTATCTTTCCTCGTGGGATCGACCCTTACTTGCCCTATCTATATGTTTAAAAGAATATTAATTCGTAAAGGGGGATTTTAGTTAAGGAAAATAATAAATTAATCTGTAGGTGCTACGACACGCCTATCACCTGATACCCCCCATGTGCTTGATAAAATGCCTCAACCAGAAATAGTTGCTGAGAGTGTCAAACCGGTCACCTTTGCTGACCTCTTCAAAGGGAATAGAGACCCTGACCAAGGTATGATCTTGAAGCATTATGAGGTGGGTGAAGGTGTCCTTCACATCCCTGATGAGATTATAAAACCTGTAGAAGATATTTGGGGCTTTTGCCTTGTTGGATGCTTTACTGGTCGCTTCCCAAGGCTCAAGGCAGTGGATGCCATTGTCAAAAGTTGGAATGTCCCTTGCAGAATTATCCCTCATTGCAATGGCTAGGTTGTGCTCAAATTCGAAAATGACAGGGATAGGTATGAGGTGTTGGGTATGGAAACAAGCAAGGCTTATGGAAAGGAATTCAGATTAAAGATCCCCTCTCATGGAGTTATGTTTGACTTCTCTGAGTTTACAACTCTCCCTGTCTGGATTCAACTGCATAATGTTCCTATGCAAATGTGGTCAGAGGAGGGTATTGGGATGTTGGCTTCAAAGGTAGGGAAGCCCCTGAGAACTGACTTGGTTGCAAAACAGCTGGGCAAGAGTGGGTTTTGTAGAGTCCTTGTTGAGGTTGACTTCTCCAAAGAGCCTGTGACTTCCTTTGACGTGGCTTATATGGGTAAACTGTACACCCAAACTGTGGAATTTGAAGAGGACCCCAAATACTGTTTTCACTGTAAAACATGGAACCATGGCCCTTTTCATTGCAGATCCCTGGAGTTGAAGAAGAACCTGGAAGCTAATGCTGCCCGGAAGGGGAAGGATACACCTTCTTCTAGGAAGGAATGGGTTGCTAGTGGCAGTAGATTAGGAGCCTATTCTGAGCCCATAGGTGGCCTTATTCCATCTTCTTCAAACAAACCTAATGAACATGCCAAGGAACCACTCATTGGGACTGGTGTTCTGAACAATGGACCTAATTATAAGAAACAGGCAGGGGATACTGATTTGGGACTGAAGAAAAAGAAAACTACTGATGGTAACATGGTTGGGAAGAGACAGGAAGGCAAGAAAGGTGGAAAGGGGATTGGCTCTCCCCCTAGATGAAGATCTTCTGCTGGAATATTAGAGGACTATCTAGGTCCTCTAAACAAAATTTTTTGTGTAAATATCTTTATGAACTTGGTGTCCATTTTACATGCATTCTGGAAACAAAAATTTCGGGAACCAAGTTGGATATGTTTGTGAATGCCAAACTTCCAGGCTGGAAATATACCACAAATTTTGAGTTATTTCCTGGTAGCCGTATGCTAGTTTTATGGAATCCTTACTTTTTTGCTTGTGATGTGCTGGAGATTGGTGACCAATACATCCACTGCGCAGTCAGGTGTCTAACAACTCAGAAGGAATTTTGCTTAACATTCATCTATGGTCTGTACACTGTCACTATTAGGAGAGCACTTTGGGATAAACTCTCCTCTTTTGCTGATAATATGACTAAGCCATGGGCTCTGCTGGGGGACTTCAACTGTGTTCTGGCATCCAATGAGAGGGTTAACTGTATGAGTCAGGGAGCTTACTATTTGACTGATTTGCAGAATTTTAAATCCTTTAATTGCCTTGAGGATGTACCTTCTAAAGGCTTGTTCTATACATGGCATAAAGGGAATAAGCTAGCCAAACTTGATAGAGTTTTTATCAACCAAGAATGGGCTGATATTGGCTGGGCTCCTACCTGTGATTTTATGGACTTTAATCACCTATCTGATCATAGTCCTATGCTACTATATTGTGGTAGTCCACCTGTTAGAAGGAGCAAGCCATTCAAATTCTTCAACATGTGGATTAAGCATGAGGATTTTCAAGGGTTGGTTACCCAATCATGAGGGACCAGGGTCAATGGGTCTAAAAAATTCTCTTTATGTTCTAAACTGAAGAGGCTTAAACCACCCTTGAAGACCCTTAACAAAAAATGCTTTTGGTCATATTTCTAGAAGAGCTATGGAAGCTGAAAGAAGAATACAGACTTATTATGAAGGAGGTCATGGCAGACCCTAACAATCAAGCTTTGGTAGATGATGCTGAGACTAAGATGAAAAGAGCTAATTTCCTTTTAGATGCAGAGTTGGAATTCTATCAGCAAAAGGCTAAGTGTGATTTTCTTATGAAATCTGACAGAGGTACTAGCTACTTTCATTCCCTGGTCAAAAAAATAGGAAGAAACATGCGATCCCGTTTTTGATTAAGGATGATAGAACTAAAACTACCTCAAGCGATGAGGTTGTTGGGTGTTTTCTTGAGTTTTATCAGAATCTGTTTGGTACCACACCTCAAGTAGGGCCTATTGTTGATGAGGTCTTGGTAGCCGGAGCCACTGTCCCTGAATCTCCCCATTCCAGATTACTTGCTATGGTTACTTTGGAGGAGGTCAAGGATGTGGTTTTTGACATTGGTAATGAGAAAGCCCCTGGACCAGATGGGTTTACAGCAGCTTTTTTCAAAAACCAATGGTCACTAGTTGGTCAAGATGTTTACGAGGCTGTCGCGGAGTTCTTTATTTCAGGGAAACTACTGAAGCAGATCAACCATGCTATGATTGTTTTAATTCCCAAAACTGTCCACAACCCTTCAGTGAAGGACTTTAGACCTATTGCTTGTCTAAATGTTTTTTACAAGATCATTACGAAGATTCTTGGGAAGCGCATAGCACCTCTCCTTAGTGACTTGATTGATCCCGCCCAAGGGGCGTTTGTACAGGGCAGATCACTAGTTGATAACCTACTCCTTGCTCAACACCTGATCAAAGATTATGCTATCAGGAGATCCACTCCCAGCTGTATGATTAAATTGGATATCACAAAAGCATATGACACTGTATCTTTGAGATTCCTCGAGGATGTCATGCTAGCTTTGGGATTCCCTTCCAGATTCGTTGCTCTTGTTATGGAATGTGTTACCTCTGCCTATTCTTCCATTATGGTTAATGGAGATTCTCATGGATTCTTCAAGAGCAAGTGTGGGCTGACAGGGGGACCTATGGCACCAACTCTCTTCCTTTTCTGTATTGAATACTTTTCGAGATTACTCAACATCAAAACCAAAGAGGGAACTTTTAACTATCACAAGGATTGTGCTAACTTGGGAATCACACACTTGGCCTTTGCTGATGATCTTATGCTTTTTTCTAGGGGAGACCTCCCCTCTGTGCAAGTGCTTATGGACTGTTTGGAGCATTTCTCAAGTGTATCAGGTTTGGTCCTTAACCCTACCAAATCTAATATCTTTCTTGCTGGGAAATACAGGGATACTAGCCATGACATTCTGGGTCTGGTTTCATTCCCTCGTGGCCAACTCCCAGTGAGATACTTGGGTTTGCCTTTGGCTTCACATAGGATCTCTGAAGCAGATTATGCACCTCTGTTCAAAACTGTGGAAGGATTCCTCTCTAAGTGGAAGACTATGAAGATATCATATGCAGGAAAGTTGGAATTAATTAGAGCTGTCATCCAGGGAGTCCAATCTTTTTGGCTCCAGGCTTTCCCTGTCCAGAAATATGTTCGTGATCGCATCACATCCCACTGCCGTGACTTCCTTTGGGGGAGCAAATTTGCCAAAGTGGCTTGGTCTGATATTTGTAAACCCAAAATAGAGGGGGGTCTGGGGCTTAAAGATGCTGGTAATTGGAATGATGCCTTATTATGCAAGCATCTTTGGAATCTGGCAGCCAAGAAGGATTCACTTTGGGTGAGATGGGTGCACTCTGTTTATATTAAAGATGCTGATTTTTGGCAGTGGCAACCTAAAAAGAGACATTCTGTATTCTTTAAAAGGTTAGCCTATGTGCGAGAGCTTTTGGTTCAAAAGCTTGGTGACCATAATTCCTCTATGGAAGTGGCTTTGCAACCTTACTGTCTAGGGAGTAACCTTGTTCCAAGTAAGGTTTATGACTTGCTTAGGGTAAAGGCCAACCCCAAGCCTTGGATGGCTTTCATTTGGCACTCAACTGTTCCTCCTAAATGTTCATTTACGATGTGGCTTGCATTTAGGAGGAGGTTACCCACCAAAACTAACTTAGAATTTTTGGGAATTCCATTGGATTGCACACTTTGTGGTCAAGCACAGGAGGATGTGGACCATCTGTTCTTTGGGTGCAGCGTCTCACAGCAGGTTTGGGGGACTATTAAACATTGGTTATGCATTGATGGGCATTTGAGCACTTTGGACAGGGCTGTCAGATGGATGAAGTCTTTCCGAAGAGGGGATGCTATTATGAAGAAGACGAGGAAGATTGCTCTAGCTTGCACGGTGTTCCATATCTGGAAGCAAAGGAATGCCACCCACTTTGACCGAGAACCTCTTTGCATTGAGGCTATGATTTGTAAAATCAAAGTGATGGTTTTTTCTATATTGGGGAGGCTTTGGCCTTTGTATTCCCTTCCGTACTGATCTTTGGTTTTTGTTTGGTGCTTATTGGCCTGCGTGCCTTGTGTTGCTTGATTGTTGGTGTTGTGGTATTTGTAACGGTGCCATGATGGCATTTGCTGGTTTTGGATCTGGTTTATACCACTTCCACGCTCGGGTATGCCCGTTCTATTTGTATATTCCTATACTTATTTCTATTTACATTTTTACCGGAGAGTTTAACTCTTCCCTTCTTCTTTATTTATGTCAAGTTTTACTATCAATTTTGTTGAATTTTACATTATGTTTGGCTAAACTCTATAGCTAGGGCAAGGATGAAACTTATATATTCAATTTGATTTTTACTCATGATTTATTTTTCCATACTGATCTTAAATGTTTATTGTCTATTTTTCCAATTGATTGTTAGGGTTAATTTTTAGATGAGTTCAATCATGTTTTCCTCATGCTTTGAATAATCTTGATAATTGTTTGACAAGTTAAAAGAGCGGATATTAGTTGTGATTTCTTGTTGAGATACAATTAATGATTTGAATTTCTCTTAAAACTTTGAAAAATAGCAAACTATAGAAATTGATTCTTTTAGAGCTTAATTGATATATCCCCCATGATAACGAGACTTGGTTGCGAGATTATCATGTGTATTAAGTTTGGAAAAAATAATGATTGAGTAAAAAATTACATTTAAATATATAAGTGGATTCTAAGTCCTAGTTCTTTCTCATATTTGAAAACTTATTTTTAATCTCTTAATTTTCTAGTAGTTAGTAAAATCTTTAGTTTTTGTTTAGTTTAAAATTTCTTTAAAATTATTCACTTTCACATTTAGTTTTTCTTAAAATATTAAGTTTTGTCCAACTAGATTAGAAATATTCGATTGAATCTAGAATAAAATTCTTCACATATTCAAGTCTCTGTGGGATCGACCTTGTATTTGCGTTGCTATACTTTCGTACGGTTCGTGCACTTGCGAGTAAATAAAATTGTTACAATATTTGTACGGATTACAACGGACGGGGAAGATGAACGACCCCGGTAATAAAAATAAATAAAATTCTGAATTTATAACTTATTCAGAATATTAGAAAATAAAAAGAATAGAAAATAAATTTCTATATCTTCTCAAAAAGCCTCGTTGTATGAGGACATTAAACACTGGACAACGAGGACATTATGCACTAGACAGCGAGGGCATTATGCACTGGATAGCAAGGATGTCATGCATTGGGCAACGAGGTCATTATGAACTAAACCTGCAAAATAAAACACCGTGAAGGACATCGGAGTCGCCGGAGCTGTCCTTAAGGTAGTAGTGCCCGCCTACCGTACCGGAAAAACGTGGGCACTCTCCTCCCAAGATAAAACCACTATCGTGTGTGGAGATTGTACGGACCAACCACACACCAACGAACAAGAAGAACGTAGGAACGTTGGCGGCCAAAACCTTTTGAAAGGGATTGTCAGAAAGATGGCTGGAAAATCAAGAGCTCTCTCTAAAAAACAAGAAAGTATTTCCCTTTCTTTTTTTTCCCTTCTCACGCATGAAACAATAAAAATCAATGGAGAGCCCCCTTGATTTTTATAACTAGGGAATTTAAAAGGTGTAACTCCTACACCATTAATCCATGGCATTTGTGGCACACTAATGAGGTGTTAATGGTGATTAATTAGTCATTAACACGTCCGTTACGCTACGCTCCGTTTAAAATTTGTCCCGAATAATTGGAGATTAATGGCCAGTTAACTCCGTAAAAAGGACTAATTTTAAACAATACGTAAAATTAATAATAGAAGATTGGTTCAGTAAAATTGCAATCCTCACCATATTCTTCTAATGATGGGTTAACTCTGAAAATCAATTTCTCATTCACCCTTTACTATTTTTGGCGTATAAATTATCAAAACATTTATTTTATTTAAGAGAACACACGTCCATTAATTAACGGTTAAAATCGTTAGTGGATCTATTGACAAATATACCCAAGTTGGTCCATTTAATGCCTATTAAAAATGCCAAAAATTCCAAAAATAATATCCACCTCGTGATGAACAAAGCCACCGATCTTCCAAAGGGAATCTCCCCTTGATTTTGTGGTCCATTTTTGATTATTTTTGGTTCCTTGGATTCGTATATCCATGAAGATTACTATTTTGACCTCAATTTCAAAGATTTGTGGAGGATTTCACGTCAATTAAAGGTCAACCCAGTTGCATACACTGTTCACAACGGGAATTGCAGGCCTGGTTTTCTTCGGTTTGCTGTTGATTTGAACCCCAAATTTGAGGTATTGTGAGCGACTTGGTGTTCCCAATCACATTCCTAAGCTTGTGGAGCAATCCCAACAAGAATTTGTGATTTTTGGCTCAATTTGGGATTTCAGGTACTATTCACAGCGAGATTCTAGCTCCATGTTTTGCTGCTCCTTTGCTATGGTTTTGTTCTTCATTTTGGGTGATTCCAATGTGTTATTTGTGCTTTGTTGGGTGATTCCAAAGTTTAGTTTGAGCTGTTATCCAGTTTTTCTAGTGGCGTTTGTCTTGGTTTTTGGTGGAATTTCCCCCGGTCTGTTTCTGATAGGGACGCTGTGCAACGCAAGGCGGGGAAGAACCCCTAGGCGCAACGTTGGGCTGGCCAGGGAGGAGTCCTTACGGGAAAGGAAGAAGACGGAGAAAAACTATGACTAAACTAGACTTGTGTATTGATTGAATTCTAAAGTAAAGGGGGGTTCCGCTATTTATAATTGATAGAGAACCCTAATCCTAGTCCTGTCGGTTCAACAAAGGCATCAAGGGAAAGAACCGAAAAGAAAACCCGTGAAGGGACTTATAACTCGTCCACCTAAAAAAAATCTAAAGTACAAATATAAAAGAGATGTAAAAATTAAACATAATCATCGAAGCGTTGCGGTCTCCGTATGTTCCTCTTCGGTCGCCCGACTTCTTGGACGTCCTCCCGATCTTCACTTGTGGTTCCGTCTGCATGGGCTACATGCGTTGGGCCCTCGTCTCGCGAGACCGTATTCCGTAACTCCTCCTGCCGTGTTGTGTCCGTATCAACTCCCCCGGGGTTGAGAATGGCCTTGTACTCAAGGCCGAGTGTTGGTAATTTTCGACGTATGTGGTCTACCGATTCCCACGTCGCATGTGTACCCCCATCGTATGACCATCGTACTAACCACTGTTCCTGGGGTTGACCTGCGACGAGTATTGTGCGACTCGGACCTGCCGAAATTGGCATTGCCAGTACCTTCCCTTGGTAAACCTCGGCTGGCAGAGTTGGATTGGGGAGCGGCTGGCCATTGGAGATGAAGGGCCGTAACAAGGAGACGTGAAAGACGTCGTGAATTTTGCAGCCCTCTGGAAGCCGTAGTCGGTAGGCAACCTGACCAATGCGTTCAAGCACCTCGAACGGCCCATAATATCGGCGTGCGAGCTTGAATGACCACGGTCGAACCAGGGAATGTTGACGATAGGGTTGTAGTTTCAAAAGGACGTGATCCCCAACTTCGAAATGAACGTCCCGGCGGTGAAGGTTCGCGCGGTCGCGCATGCGCTGCTGTACTTTGGTGAGATTCCACCGCAAACCGTCCAGCTGCTCAGCGCATGCGCTGCTGTACTTTGATATGTTACAAATTGTCACATTTTATTTGGTCATACTTAAGTTCTTTATTATATTTTTAATGCATTTTATGTGAAAATAACGTGTATAATGAAATATTTGGCTCTTTGGGCAACTTGTTATATTTTTACACTAAAATAATAAGTTGGGTAAAGTTTTTATTTTATTTCGTGTTGAAATTAATTTCTCTTATATGTATATTCAGATATACTGTTTGGATAAAAAAAGGGATGTCAAATTGAAGAGATGAAGAACTGGGCCAAGCTTTAATGGAAATGAAGATTTAAAGTCCAAGTGCAAGTTTTTATCCAATTGCTATACAAATCCTATCTCAACCCAACCCAAATTAAACCTTAAAAAAAGAGAAGAGCGGCATCTTAGAGGAGGCTGGAATCGAAAAAAGAAACGGAAGAACAGAGAGCAGTGACTCAACAACCTAGGGTTCTCCTCTACCTCTCATTTCAGAGTTTAACTCTTCCCTTCTTCTTTATTTATGTCAAGTTTTACATTATGTTTGGCTAAACTCCATAGCTAGGGCAAGGATGAAACTTATATATTCAATTTGATTTTTACTCATGATTTATTTTTTCACATTGATCTTAAATGTTAATTGTCTATTTTTCCAATTGATTGTTAGGGTTAATTTTTAGATGAGTTCAATCATGTTTTTCTCATGCTTTGAATAATCCTGATAATTGTTTGACAAGTTAAAAGAGTGGATATTAGTTGTGATTTCTTGTTGAGATACAATTAATGATTTGAATTTCTCTTAAAACTTTGAAAAATAGCAAACTATAGAAATTGATTCTTTTAGAGCTTAATTGATATATTCTCCATGATAACGAGACTTGGTTGCGAGATTATCATGTGTATTAAGTTTGGAAAAAATAATGATTGAGTAAAAAATTACATTTAAATGCATAAGTGGATTCTAAGTCCTAGTTCTTTCTCATATTTGAAAACTTATTTTTAATCTTTTAATTTTCTAGTAGTAAGTAAAATCTTTAGTTTTTGTTTAGTTTAAAATTTCTTTAAAATTATTCACTTTCACATTTAGTTTTTCTTAAAATATTAAGTTTTGTCCAACTAGATTAGAAATATTTGATTGAATCTAGAATAAAATTCTTCACATATTCAAGTCTCTGTGGGATCGACCTCGTATTTGCGTTGCTATACTTTCGTACGGTTCGTGCACTTGCGATTAAATAAAATATCACAACAAACCTCACGATGAACAGTGCCACCGATCTTCCAAAGGGAATCTCCCCTTGATTTTGTGGTCCGTTTTTGATTATTTTTGGTTCCTTGGATTCGTATATCCATGAAGATTACTATTTTGACCTCAATTTCAAAGATTTGTGGAGGATTTCACGTCAATTAAAGGTCAACCCAGTTGCATACACTGTTCAGAACGGGAATTGCAGGCCTGGTTTTCTTCAGTTTGCTGCTGATTTGAACCCCAAATTTGAGCTATTGTGAGCGACTTGGTGTTCCCAATCACATTCATAAGCTTGTGGAGCAATCCCAACAAGAATTTGTGATTTTTGGCTCAATTTGGGATTTCAGGTACTATTCACAGCGAGATTCTAGCTCCATGTTCTGCTGCTCCTTTGCTATGGTTTTGTTCTTCATTTTGGGTGATTCCAATGTGTTATTTGTGCTTTGTTGGGTGATTCCAAAGATTAGTTTGAGCTGTTATCCTGTTTTTCTAGTGGTGTTTGTCTTGGTTTTTGGTGGAATTTCCCCAGGTCTGTTTCTGATAGGGACGCTGTGCGACGCAAGGCCGGGAAGAACCCCTAGGCGCAACGTTGGGCTGGCTAGGGAGGAGTCCTTACGGCAAAGGAAGAAGAAGAAGAAAAACTATGACTAAACTAGACTTGTGTATTGATTGAATTCTAAAGTAAAGGGGGTTCCGCTATTTATAATTGATAGAGAACCCTAATCCTAGTCCTGTCGGTTCAACAAAGACGTCAAGGGAAAGAATCGAAAAGAAAACCATTGAAGGGACTTATAATTCGTCCACCTAAAAAAATCTAAAGTACAAATATAAAAGAGACGTAAAAATTAAACATAATCATCGAAGCGTTGCGGTCTCCGTATGTTCCTCTTCGGTCGCCCGACTTCTTGGACGTCCTCCCGATCTTCGCTTGTGGTTCCGTCGGCATGGGCTGCACGCGTTGGGCCCTCGTCTCCCGAGACCGTATTCCGTAACTCCTCCTGCCGTGTTGTGTCCGTATCAACTCCCCTGGGGTTGAGAACGGCCTTGTCCTCAAGACCGAGTGTTGGGAATTTTTGACGTATGTGGTCTGCCGGTTCCCACGTCGCATGTGTACCCCCATCGTCTGACCATCATACTAACGACTGTTCCTGGGGTTGACCCGCGACGAGTATTGTGCGACTCGGACATGCCGAAATTGGCAGTGCCAGTACCTGCCCTTGGTAAACCTCGGCTGGCAGAGTTGGATTGGGGAGCGGCTGGCCATTGGAGATGAAGGGCCGTAACAAGGAGACGTGAAAGACGTCGTGAATTTTGCAGCCCTCTAGAAGCCGTAGTCGGTAGGCAACCTGACCAATGCGTTCAAGCACCTCGAACGGCCCATATTATCGGCGTGCGAGCTTGAATGACCACGGTCGAACCAGGGAATGTTGACAATAGGGTTGTAGTTTCAAAAGGACCTGATCCGCAACTTCGAAATGAACGTCCCGTCGGTGAAGGTTCGCGCGGTCGCGCATGCGCTGCTGTACTTTGGCGAGATCCTGCCGCAAACCATCCAACACTTCAGCTCGCTCACGTAACATCTCTTCAATTGCTGGGTTGTGAGAACGAACAGCCAATGTAGGGAATAGGTGATATGAGGGGACGGCCAGCCATACAATGCTTGATACGAAGACATATTAAGTCCGTCATGGTGCCCACAATTGAGAGCCAATTCTGCCCATGAGATCAGTGAAGCCCACTTATGCGGTCGCTCGAAGGCAAAAACCCGAAGGTACTGCTCAAGGCCTCTATTCATCACCTCGGTTTGACCGTCCGTCTGGGGATGATAGGCCGATAGGGCATGCTAAATTTGAGGGATGTGCCACTAGCCTTCAGCAACTCGCACCAAAAAGAACTCATAAATACCGAATCGCGATTCGAAATAATTGTCGTTGGGAACCCATGGTGTTTGACGACCACGTCCAGAAAGAGGTGGGCCACCCGCGACGCGTCAAACCCTGTTGGTAAAAGGCCGAAATGGGCATACTTGGACAGTCGCTCCACGACAACCATGATGACGGTGAACCCACGAGACGGGGGTAATCCCGTAATAAAGTCCATAGAAACCGAGTCCCACACACGCTCGGGAATAGGAAGGGGCTATAGTAAACCCGCTGGTTTTTGTGTTGAATACTTTGTAGCTTGACACGAGAGGCATGCTGCCACAAACTGCCGTATGTCTCGACGCATCCCCCACCAATAAAAGACATCTTCTAGGCGCTTAAATGTGCGGTCCACCCCCTGATGACCGGCAACCGTGGTGCTATGGAACTCATGAAGCAAGACTGCCCGAAGTGAAGAGGACGGACTAATACAAAGACAGTGTTTATAATATAATAACCCATCATGCAGAGTGATATGCGGCGGCGCGGTACCCTCCTAGACAGTGGAACGAAGAGATTTGCAGTCCTCCAGAGTGTCATTATCCCTCCGAATATTCTGCAAGAGGAGAGGAATAGGTTGAGCATAAGCTAGAAATAAGTCCGCCGGTTCTTCCGTGGTGGGGGCCGCTTGTGTGTCCCGTCTGGAAAGGGCGTCCACCACTCTGTTGGACGACACTCCCGTTTTGTATTCAATCCGAAACTTGAACCCATTAACTTTCGGATGTAAAATTGTTGCTCCGGGGTTTGGATGACTTGGCAAAGTAAGTCCTTTAGACTCTTTTGGTCACTACGTATCACAAACTCCCGACCCAGGAGATATTGGCGCCACTTTTGCATGGAATCCACGATGGCGTAAAGTTCTTTGTGATATGTGGAAGCTGTGCGTCGGCGTGGTCCAAGCTTTTTACTGAAGAATGCCAATGGGTGACCCCGTTGCATGAGTACAGCCCCGATGCCCACATCAGAAGCGTCCGTCTCAAGGTAAAAGGTTTGGGCGAAGTCTGGGAGTTGGAGGCCCGGGGCGGAAACCATAGCTTGCTTCAAGCGATTGAAACTGTCGTCGGCGGCCTCGTTCCATCCAAAGCCATCCTTTTTTAAGAGCTCGGTAAGGGGAGCTGCGATCATGGCATATCCCGCCACGAAACAGCGATAGTATCCAGTGAGTCCCAAGAAGCCGCGCAATTGAGTGACCGACGTAGGCCGCGGCCAGGAAAGCATTGCATCGATTTTGGATGGGTCAGGTTTTAAAACCCCTGCCGTGACCACATGCCCAAGATATTCAATGGTGGATTTGCAAAAAGAGCACTTGGATAACTTGACGAAGAAAGAATTTGCCTGGAGAGTTTGTAAAACCAACTGTAGATGTTGTGCGTGGCTAGTGGCTGTAGGGCTATACACCAAAATGTCATCGAAGAATACAATGACGAAATCCCGAAGATATTTCCGAAACAGGTCATTCATTGCTGCTTGAAAAGTAGAGGGGGCGTTGGTAAGGCTGAAGGGCATAACAAGAAATTCGTAGTGCCCTTTGTGCGTCCGGAAGGCGGTTTTGAAAATGTCTGCATCATGCATCCGGATTTGATGATACCACGAACGTAAATCCAATTTAGTGAAAACCCTTGCATGCCCCAATTCGTCAAAAAGCTCGTCCGAAGTAGGAATCGGAAAGTGATCCGGTGTGGTGACCGCATTTAAGGCCCTATAATCCACGCAAAAACGGTACGACCCATCTTTCTTGCGACCATGGTGCAGCATCTCACGTACTTGCCGTTCTATTTCTGGTTTCTAAAAGTATGGGTAACGGTAGGGCCGAACGTTGACAGGTTTTGTGTTGGCGGCCAGATGGATGCGATGATCCCACATCCTAACCGGAGGTAGGGCCTGTGGCAGCTGAAAAACGGTGGCATGAGACTCCAATATTGTCCGAACTGGTGGTGGAACATCTGTGGGGAAGACCACCTCAGCACTCTCCGACGGAGGTGGTAATTGAGTCACCGGCAGCAACTCAAAGAACTCCAGGGGCGTTTGAGCGGCTAAAGAACATAAATGGCTGAAAGAAATAGGATTAGGGGCTGCCGTATTGCCGCGCAAAGTGACTGGAGACCCGTTCCAACAAAATTCCATGGTCATGTTAGCGTAGTCGTGAGAGACCTTGCCCAATGTCTGGAGCCATTGAACGCCAAGCACGACGTCAGGGCCATGTATTTCGAGTAAGTACAAATCAACCTCGAAGAGAACACATTGTAGCAATAGCGGAGTTCGAGGGCAAGAATACGCACAACGCAAGGAGTCCCTGTTTGCCACATAAACACGAAAGGGAGGGACCGGGTGGAGAACCAACGACAAGCGTCCCGCCACTGTCGGGTGGATAAAATTATGCGTGCTGCACCCATCCAATAAGACCTGTACGTCCTGGGTATTGACCGACCCAACCAATTTCAAGGCGCGAGGACTCAGACTGCTGGCTAAGGAATTAAGACTAGACACATCGGCCAAGATCACGGTGTCTTCGTCAAGCGGTGATACATCCTCCGTGACTTCGCCGGAGTCATCTTCCTCATCAGGCCCCATGTAGGCGAGGAAACGGCCTTTGCAATGATGTCCGAGAACCCACTTCTCTTCGCAATACCAACACAACCCCTTTTTACTCCGTTCATTTTTTTGGGCTGCCGTAACACGCACAATAGGCAGGGGCGGAGCAGCGGATGGCGCAGGAGCTCTGACACCAGATGCGCCCGGCGTGGAGGAGGATGGTGACGAATGAACCGTCCCCTACTAAATGGAGCGGAGAACGATGGTCGAGCAGGCCATGGCCGGCGGAGGGAATTGGATTTGTGATGACATGCGGACAGTTCGCGAGCCAATCCAGAAGCCTCCTGCAAGGTACGGGGGTTGCGCAAATTAACCTCGCGCTGCACTGGGGAACGTAGCCCCGAAACGTACATAGCAACAAGGGTTGGTTCGGGAACACCGGAAATTTTATTAAGAATTGCCTCAAAAGTGGTTTGGTAAGCCAAGACGATAGATGTCTGTTGAAACTTGGAAAAGGAACCAATATAATTTTCAAAATATTCCTGGATCAAATCGTTGACGAACGGCCAACAGAAACGCCTCCCAACTAGTACCACAATTGTTGGTTTGGTAGTAGCGAAACCAATCGGACGCCAGGTAATCAATTAGCATGGAGACTAACTGCAACCGTTCATACTCCAGTGTCTGGAAGTAATCAAAGTAGTTATGAATCCGAAAAATCCATCCCGCCGGATCGTCGCCGTTGAAACGTGGAGCCTCAACACGTAGCCTTTGAATGGCGTCGTTGTGGGAGCCGGTACCGGGTGCGCGCGGGGGAGGAGGGCGCTAGCCCGTGGGTTGTGGGTGATTCCTTCGTTGCTTTGGTTGGAAGGACGACGCCGTCAAGGCAGAAACCTGTTGTTTGGTTGCCTGCAATTCGGCACTCAGATTGTTGACGACTTTCATAAGATCCTCCAGGGTAAGGCGTGGCGTCGACGAAGAATCCGGTGTGGGTGTCGCAATGAGAACGGCAATGAGAGCACCAGTTGATAGGGACGCTGTGCGACGCAAGGCCAGGAAGAACCCCTAGGCGCAACGTTGGGCTGGCCAGGGAGGAGTCCTTACAGCAAAGGAAGAAGAAGGAGAAAAACTATGACTAAACTAGACTTGTGTATTGATTGAATTCTAAAGTAAAGGGGTTCCGCTATTTATAATTGATAGAGAACCCTAATCCTAGTCCTGTCGGTTCAACAAAAGCGTCAAGGGAAAGAACCGAAAAGAAAACCCGTGAAGGGACTTATAACTCGTCCATCTAAAAAAATCTAAAGTACAAATATAAAAGAGATGTAAAAATTAAACATAATCATCAAAGCGTTGCAGTCTCCGTATGTTCCTCTTCGGTCGCCCGACTTCTTGGACGTCCTCCCGATCTTCGCTTATGGTTCCGTCTACATGGGCTGCATGCGTTGGGCCCTCGTCTCCCGAGACCGTATTCCGTAACTCCTCCTGCCGTGTTGTGTCCGTATCAGTTCCTTGCTGCTGCTTTGTGGTACCGCTGTTGTACGTGTTTGTTGGTTTGAGCTATGGGCCACAACAAGAAGAACAATAAGAAGAAGGGAACTAGGAAAAACAGCCACAACATTACAAACTACGTCTTTGATGGAACGCCATTTAGTGAGGCAAAGCAGCGGGGGGCTGCCGGTCATAACAATGGTAACATCGGGGGGCTGCCGGTCATAACAATGGTAAACCACACAAGTGTTTCCACTCTAAAAATTACACTGGCTAGGCTTCTTTTTCCTCGGCTGATATTAGTTTCACACTCAACTCAGTTGACACAATCTCAGTTGAGGACACTTTTTTGTCACTAACGCCAATTGGGGAAAAACAGGATTGTGCAACGAGTATTGAACTTGAAAGTAAAACCAATTGCCCCCCTACCTACTTCCTCTTCCACTTCGGCTAACCGGGATCCTGACGAGGGTTTTCCTTTGGATAAAATTGTTTTGAGAAGGATTTGTAAAATTCTTCCCCATTTAAATTTTTATAGTATATTTTATTTGACATCAAAAATTAATATAAAAATATATTTAAATCAAATATAATACCAATATCATTTTTAAACTAGTATAAAAATATACTTTAAATAATTTATGTCAAAATAATTATTTTCATAATTAAAATGACAAACTAAAATAAAATATTCAATATAAAATATATGTATATTAATCAGCACACACACACACACACACAATATATATATATATATATATATATATATATATATATATATATATATATATATAGGGGCTGGTTCAAGTGACAATGCACCTTGGTGAAAGAAATAAGAATAAAATCTAGCCTTTGGATCTAATGCATCGTGCGACTCAGATTGCATTCTGCACTCAAATTTTGAGATCGTGCATTTTCAAACGATTATGGTGCATTTCGACATGATGCATTTTCAAAACATTTTGGTGCACCTAATTTTGATGCAATCCTAACCCTTAGATCTCCCAATCTAATGCATCAGATTCATTCTTATTTCTTTCATTAGATTGCATTCTCACCTGAACTAAAATCTATATATATATATATATATATATGGGATTTACTCTAGTGAGATGACACCTTACGGTGAGATGACATGCTTCGGTCAGATGACACAAAGCTTACCACTTGGCCACTGCAAAGCTCACCAAAGACAACTACAAAGCTCACCAAAATGTAGGGTGTCATCTTAACCTTTCCACAACTCAGACTCCGTATAAATGTATCCATTTGTCTCAATGTCTAGACTTAATGTAATGGATTAAAAAATCCAGCTTCTATCCTTTAAGCCATTAACTGATTTATCAAGTGTGACTGATAGGAACAAACGTCATAAAAGCATCTCAACATGGCCATGTAATTTCCTTAGTCATAACTTATCAGTGGGCCGTACAAGACATTAATCTCGTAAAAAGAGTAGTACGTGCTACGGCATACCCAAAACAAAGCCTGTATACCATCCTTATTCCATATGGCTTAGGTCAATGCATCAAAGCATGCACGTTCACATATGGAGAAAACGTAATACTTTAAGTCATAGTTACATCCGCGGTTGCACTAAAATTGCTTAGAGCATGAACTAAAAGTTCAAGCAACATCTTTAGGGTGGGTGAGTGTGGCATCATATTCTCTCTAGATAATATCTGCCCATGTGCGGATGCAAACACTTTGTCATTGACTATGAGACTAAGTCAAACATCCAACACACACTAGTCTCTCATGCATTAATGATATCCCAGTCTCGTTAATAGTTAACTATGGACATTTAGATAAATATTTATCTTAAGATCTTAGTCTCATCAGTAGAAAAACACTATCTGATAAACATCTTTAAATATAAATTTAGGAATATAATATTTTTTTATATTAACATGAGATGTGTAAACATATTATATTTGCATATACATGATAGAATAACGATAAAAATGTTGGCCATCAGGGCACAACTCCAACACTTTACATCCGCAAAATCGTGAGACTGCATGGAGTGCCAGTGTTTATTATATCTAATCGTGATCCATGATTCACTTCCCAATCCTGGAAGAGTCTCTAGAAGGCTCTTGGTACTAAGCTCAATTTTAGTATAGTGTTTCACCCTCAGACAAATGGTCATTCTGAGAGAACGATTCAGATCTTGGAAGACATGAGATGAGAGCTTATGCCATCAATTTTGGTGATGGTTGGGAACGATACCTGCCATTAATGGAGTTTGCCTACAACAACAGCTACCATGCTAGTATTCAGGTGGCTCCGTACGAGGCGTTGTATGGAAGACGTTGCAGACACCCGGTCTGTTAGACCGAGTTGAGCAAGCACAAGCTCAAAGGACCCGACCTTATTCGCGAGGCAGAAAAGAAAGTTTGTTTCATATGTGACATGGTACAAGTTGCTTCAAATCGTCAGAAGTCCTACGTCAACCTCAAGCATAAAGAGATGAGTTTAATGTGGATGATTGGGTATTCCTCAAAGTTTCTCCGTGGAGAAACGTGTTGTGCTTTGGAAAGAAAGGAAATTTAAGTTCTAGGTTCATTGGACCATACCGGGTCATTAAACAAGTAGGACCAACGGCTTACAGGTTGGAGTTACCCCCAGAGATTCAAAAGATACAAGACGTATTTCACATGTCTATGCTTCGAGCATGAACTAAAAGTTCAAGCAACATCTTTAGGATGGGTCAGTCCGGCATCCTATTATCTCTAGATAATATCTGCCCATGTGCGGATGCGAACACAACGTCATTGACTATGAGACTAAGTCAAACATCCAACACGCACTAGTCTCACATGCATTAACGATATCCCACTCTCGTTAATACTCGACTATGGACATTTAGATAAATATTTATTTCAAGATGTTAGTCTCATCAGCAGAATAACACTATTTGATAAACATCTTTTAAATATAAATCTAGTAATATAATATTTGTTTACATTAGCATGAGATGTGTAAACATATTATATATGCCTATACATAATAGAATAATGATAAATAGTTGGACATCAGGGCACAACTCCAACAATCTCCCACTTGCACTATGGCCAATCTGGCATCGGTCGAATGCCCATGGACTTAGTGTGACCCTCATGCTTTAGCTTTCCTAAAGGCTTGGTCAAGGGATCGGCTATGTTGTTGTCAATATCTACTTTGCAAATCATCACATCTCCTCTGTCTACGATTTCTCGTATGATGTGATAGCGTCGTACAATGTGTTTGGTTCTGGTGAGATCGCGGTTCCTTTGCCTGTGCAATGGCCCCAGTGTTGATACTAGGAACCGCTCCAAGTTCAGTAATGAACTTCTTGATCCAAACAGCTTCTTTAGCTGCCTCGGCGGCAGCTATGTACTCAGCCTCTGTGGTCGAATCGGCGGTTGTATCCTCCTTGAAGCTCTTCCAGCTAAAAGCCCCGCCATTCAGGCAAAACAAATATCCTGCTTGTGATTTTGAATCGTCTCTATCGGTTTGGAAGCTAGCATCACGGTAACCGACCACCTTTAGCTCTTTCTCACCACTGTATACCAGGAATGCATCCTTAGTATTGCGAAGATACTTGAGGATGTTCTTGACCGCTGTCTAGTGTGCTTCTCCTGGACTTCCCTGGCCTGGTATCTGCTGGTCATGCTTAAATCGAATGAGACATCAGGTCTAGTACATATCATGGCGTACATGATGGATCCAATCGCAGAGGCGTATGGAACCTTCATCATGAGTTCCTTCTGCTCGGGAGTAGAAGGACTCTGGCTCTTGGAAAGAACCGTGCCAGGTGTCATAGGTAAAGATCCTTTCTTTGAGTTAGACATGCTAAATCGATCAAGGATTTTATCTATATATGTACTTTGATTCAGACCTATTAACTTTCTTGATCTATCTCGGTAGATTCTTATGCCAAGGATATAACTAGCATCCCCTAAGTCTTTCATGGAGAAGTTCTCGCTCAACCACGTCTTTACAGAAGTGAGAGCGGGAATATCGTTACCCATTAACAATATGTCATCGACATATAAGATTAGGAATACTATTACACTCCCACTGACCTTCTTGTATACACAAGATTCGTCAGAGTTCTTCTCGAAACCAAAACTGGAAATGGTTTCATCGAAACGTATGTACCAACTCCGAGATGCTTGTTTCAATC
>OOIL02002710.1:216546-238184 GCA_900332095.2 Cuscuta campestris | reverse complement strand
CCCTTCACAGCGCCCAACCTCAAAGTTCACCAAATCTTCATCAGTTGGTGGTTCTCCGGTGATACGTTCTCCTTCAAAGGTGTTCTGCGAATCATTTTGCCCGGTGTCATTGCTTGGCACCTCTGGAAGGCAAGAAACTTAGCAATTCATGAAGGCCAAATCCACACAACGGAAAGTATCATCCAACAGTGCTTTAAACATATTCAAGCATGGAGTTGGGCTTCAAGACGCAAAAAGTGGTTGATTCATGATAACACCTTCAGGGGTTGGGGTTTAGATTTATTCTGGATAAATGGTAGCAAACTTTTGAATGTGGTGTAGTTAGGCACTTAGGCCTTCTCTATCTTGTATCTCCTCGTTTTTTTCTTCTATCTTAATGAAACCTCCTTTTTATTAAATATATATATATATATATGTATATATATATATATATTATTTGTATTTTTCATCATTTTAATTATTTGATAATTATTGATGTCAAAATAAAATATGATATATTATAAATTTGAAATGGCCGAAAATTTCAAGAGAAAGATACAAAACATATTTTGATTTTTTACCTAATGATATATTTGATTTATATAATCAAATATTTGATTAGTAAAGAATATTTGTATTGTTGTGTTGGTTGGGAACAATGCATTAAGCCAAATTTGTTTGTCCCTAAGCAATTTCCTAGCAATTCCTTAATGGAATATATTATAAAATGAGAAATATCCCTCCCCTTTTCAAGTGTGTTAATTTCGGCCATAGAGAGAGAAAGGAAGAAAAATATTATTTTGTGTTCCAAATTATTTTTCTAAAGTGTTAGAAATATACACAAACTATTATAAAGAAATATTTATAAGATAAATATTTTTACTATATATTTATTACTCCCAAAAGTAGTATTATTATAGTTTTTACTATCCTATATTAAACTTGCTAGCACAAGTTTAATCTAGGACTCCGGAGCAAGTTCGTGTGGATACGTTGGAGGCTTCATACGTTTGGCGCTACGTTCATCTCCTCAAAACCATCCCCAACCGTTTCTCCGTTCTCCATTTTTCACCGTTAAGGTAAATTTCTTACTATAGCTAGTAATTTACGTAAGTTGTTCTTGGGTGGAATCGAGTTTTGGACTCCAAATTTTTGTTTTCCGCTGCGTCATCCAAGCCTCGTTTCCCAACAATAATTCCTTCTCACTTTAGTTTTTCCTATACAAATAGGTATTAAGATTAAGCCAAATGTAATCTACACTATCTTCCACTTTAATGCTCTCTTCCCCATATATCTTCTTATTTTTAGCCCTCCATATTGCATAACATATAGCTACCCAAGCTGCTCTCCATGTGATCCGTTGCTTTCTGCTCCCCTTTCTAAGTTGTTGTGCACAGAATCTCTGTGGTGAATCTCCTCCAAGTCCACATCCCAAGCTAGGCATGATTCTATAAAAGAGATTCCTTGCATATTCACATTCCCAGAACAAATGTTCACTATCTTCCACCCCTTTGTCACATAAGACACACCCATTGTCAATAGGCAAGAATTTGCACAGCCTTTGTTTTGTTTGGATCCTTCCCTTCATAATCTTCCAAACTATCATACTATGTTTTGGCATTGTTCCTCTATTCCAAACCATGTCATACCATTTATCTTTTGGGAGTTGACCCATAAGCCATGAGTACCACTCTTCAATTCTATACTCCCCGCTGAGTGGCATGCTTTCAAACTCTTGTCTCACCTTGACCATTTTCTTCCAATAATAACAGGCATCTTGTTTAGGATGATAGCTCTAGAAATCCCCATCCTTAATATATCTAGAATGTATCCATTTTACCCACAGGTTGTCTTTCTTCTTTGCTAAGTCCCAATTCAGTTTCATAATCATTGCCTTATTCGACTTTGTCAGATTTTTGAAGCCAATACCTCCTTTGTCTTTAGGCTTGCAGGTTTCCTCCCAACTAATTAATGGGACCTTCTTGTATTTTTCCTCAGCCCCCCATAGGTAGTTTCTGCACAGAGCTTGTACTTGCTTCCTAACCTTCCCAGGTATAAGGAATATTATTGCCCAGAAGTTAATGATCCCCATTAGGACTGAGGATATTAACTGATCGGAGGTATTTTGCAAGTATACAAAAGCCTGATGTAGTAACAAAACCGGTTAGACCGGGTCGATTTCCATAGGGACTTGGTAATTAAATTGTGATTTAAAGAGGTGTGTGAAAACGCAGGAAATTAGAGCAAGAGATGAGGTACCGAGGAGTTCGGGAATAGCCAATTATAATATCTACTAAAACTAAGAAACTTAATTCAACTATTGCAAGTGCGGAGTTATAAAGGTACCTCTTGTTCCGATTAAGGAAACAAAAGGGTAATTGGCATCTTCGTGCAAGTACCGTAACGTCTTGCATACATCAAGAGCCAACCCCATTAATGCTCAAAACTTAAAAAAGGGTGACACCGTCTAGGAGTTGAGTATATCTATATCCCAACTCGGCTAAACGTCTATTCTTCTAGAGCACGGGTTATGCTTCAACGCTAGTTCCATCACAAAATCCGAAAAATAACGCTAATCATATGTGGCCACCATAATCAAAGCACAAAGATAACAAGAAGAATAAATTGCAATGATGTTGAATGAAGAACCAAGTTTCAATAGAAATTACAATGGCATCGTCCCTAACCTCGGTGGAGGGATTTAGCCACAAAACATTATGGAAAAAAGCAAATACAACACAATGGAATACATTACAAAGAAATTAGGAGAAGAGATTACACGGAGCAAGCCGAAATTTGAGGTCGAATGTGGAACCCTAGCCCTCTCTTCTAAGCTTGAACAAGAACACAAGGAGTGGAGAACTTTGAAAACAGGATAGTTGGGGGTGATAATGGATGTCCCAAAAGCAAGGAATTAATCTCCAATTTATGGTCTTTCACCTTAGATGAACGTTGGGAAGATTTGGGGCGTTTCTCTCGTCGATTTTCCGCTCCAACGGAAATGTCGGGTGTTGTTTTGGCAAAGGAACGTGGCTGGACGATTTTAATTATCTGCAGGATAATGCGTAACCGGTCGCAGGTCAACCTTGCCCTTCGCCGGATTAGAGCTCAGTAGCCTTCTTGCGCCTTTAGACTGCTAAATTGGCCCAGGTCAAACTTGCCCTTTGCTAGATTAGAGCTCTTCAAGAATTTTGGTACAATTTGTTTCCTAAATCGCCCGCTTTCCATTCGACATTCCAAAGTAAAGGTTTTGACGATTGATTAGCACATCGAATCCTTTCGCATTTCCTTGAAATTTGTGTTCTTTCCAAATGTTTCTTCATTTTGCCACCCTATTCACAAAATAACGTTTATTAGGTAGATACAATTCTTGGTACTCTGAAACGTTATAGATTTGTGATTAAAAGGTAAGCAAAATTAAGCATTGATCAAATCCCCCCACACTTAAGGTTTGCTTGTCCTCAAGCAATTTCATAATTACTTTTGGGGGTAAATTTTTTTGAAGAATTCCAAAAATTAAATTATCCAAAAAAATTATTCCTAAAAGAATTTAGAATTTTTATGAGATAAAGTCAAAAATAAGTGTGAAAAAAAATTTTGAAAAAGAATTTAGGCCAAGCAAAGAAACACCAAAAGTAAGGAAATTCCCCCCCCCCCCACACTTAAGACACATTGTCCTCAATGGGTGGCAAAAGGGTAATAGAGAAAAAGTGGTTCCAACTTCCCTTGGCATGCGTTGTCCGAAAGCGTCTGCAATTTAAAAAAACATCACAAAGAAAAACTTCAGACAATAACTGTAAATAAGTTAATGTGAGACAAGAGTAGCTTCAAGGATTTCCATTTTCTCCGTCATTTGTGTCGTGTCGTCGTCCAGGCATATGCGGAATGTTTTGGGAGTCACCCCAACAGCGTAAATAGTAGAGCATTTCATTCATGTTCACTTCAACGTTACCCATGCGCTCTCTCAAGCCGTCGACCGCTATGTTCAATTGATGTATTGATTGTTGGATTGTATGTCGGGACCTTGGACGACGGACTTCCAGGGGAACCTCATCATCCTCGTTGTCATCGCCATTATCATCATCATTGGGAAAAACCTCATTCTGGTGAGCAGCTGTGTGCCCTCCTTGCTCGCAATCGGGTGGGAAAATGATGATCTCTTCGTTGGGTTCCAGTGTGCGATGGAAAGCGGGGTTGACAGTCCAAGTGCTTCCCGTATAGTGGTACCGGAGCGTTTGCATTTTTTGATGGTCCAAGACATCGCCTTATTTTGTCAATTTCCGCTCGGTATCACTAGTGTCAACCCCATGGTCTACGAAAATCTATGATAGGAGCACCGGGAAGACAAAGTTTTTATCCGGGCAATTGGAGGCGAAAACATCATGAATGCATCGTAGGATGACTAGGGCAAGTGCAATGCGCTCTGGGCGTCCGAGACCAAAAATCATCTTGTCGGCATGGTAAAGATCGCTAATGCGGATTTCGTTAAGACCACTCGCCCGAGGTTCAATGTTGAACCCAAAGAGGTAGATGATCAAACGGGCCCAGATCCACCTTAGTCCCAATTCACGAACACGCATGTCGGTGCATCCAAATTTAGTTTTCGTCGCCTCAATGTTGTAGTTGTGATCATCGGCGACGAAACCGTTGCGATTGATTGTGTAGGTGAATGGTGCACGCGGATCTCTGAGGTTCAAAAATTCCCGTAGATAGTTGAGTGTGAGAGTGATGGGGGTGCCGCGAACCGAGCTCTTCACCATTCCAGATTTCTCTTCTTTGTTGAGGATGTTGGCGTAGAACTCCCGATCAAGGTCCGGAAAGTATTCGCCGGAAATAGTGAGCATTCTCTCCCATCCCACCAAGCGGAAAGCCCTGGTAAGACGGAAGACACGATCGATATCCGGGTGTACAGTTGTAACGCCCCGAAACCCGGCCTATCAGAATTAATTAATTGGAAATAATTAATTAATTACTAAGACGGACCCGGTGGAAAATTATATATACCTTTCGTTGAATATTAAAAATTATACCGTTGTGTAGGGTTCGACGGATCGAATCTATCGGTGAAATCGGATTCGAATTTGGAGTTAGTGGGGCCGGAAAGTACATTTGAGCCAGGTACGTATAGTTAATATGGAGCCCAAAACCCTAAAAGTATAAATATACCCCTTACACGACTAAAACCCTCACGCCCCATACTATTGTTACGTAACTTCTCCCCACTCTCTCACATCTCTCTCTCTCGTCCCACTCTCGCTGAACAGAACAGAGCAGAAGGACGAACGCAGCAGAGGAAGAAAAAGAAGAAGAAGAAGGAAGAAGTAGCCGCCGTTCGTCTCCACGCCGCGAAAACTACCCTGGTAACCTTTAATCGTCGAATTCAAGGTGAGAACGTGGTCATCTAACGTATGGATTATATTCCTAGGTTTGAATCTTACGTTCGTAGAATCGTTACGGTTGATTTATGTGGACTATAATTTAATTATGTTCTGTGCATGTTGTTTATGATTTGAAAAGCATGAGTTGTGTTGGAATGATTGAGGATAGGTTATAAAATGCTAGGTTAATGTTTTATGATCTGTTATGCTTGTTATCACTAGTGTGGGTGCTGCCAAAGGGACGGAAATGGAGGTGGTGCAAGTCTGGTGTTCGCCGCGACAGACGGTAGGGGGGTACCGTTGACACGGTACCTGGCTACCGCCAGCTTCCCCGGTTTTGTTCTTCTCTGGCGGTACCGACTTAGGACGGGACCCAGGTGCCGTTTGACGGTAGACCCTACTGCCGGAGGCTACCGTGACGGGCTACCGGAGGGAACCCCAGCTGACACGGACGGTACCCCCGTACCGTGGGGACGGTACCCTGGTGCCGTGGGGCCGGTAACCCCTACCGCCAAGGGGTACCGTGAGGTACCTGAACCGGTCTGCGTTTTGTTGTTTGCGTCGAGGATTGATTCCGAGACCTTGTGTGTTGCATGACGGTAAACGAGGGTAGCGATACCCAGTGTTAGGCTGCTAATTGAGTGTATTGGATGTGATTAAATATGTGTAAGATGTATGAACATGTATGCTGTAAACTAATGACGGTTAAGGCATGAAATACCTAGAACAAACCTAGGATCTAACCAGAAGGAAAAATAATGGCAAGGCATGTCATAAGTTTGTGAGTTAGAGTCATGTGGTACGTCCTGCTGGGTTCAATGGCTGTCCGGGTAAAAACTTGTACACGGGGATCTAAAAACTGTCGTTCCGAAGGGGACAGGGATCTCAACCACCCAACGAGAAACTCCCGAGTTGGTTTGAGCTTGACCTTCGTTTTGTAGGGGAAGGTCATGACTCCATAGGCAAGTCGAATTCAGTTGAGCTTTTACCTAGTCTAGGTTAAGAGCCGAGTACCGAAAGAACATAGGGCAGAGGAAAATGGAGAAGTTACATTGTATCCTTGTGATTTGTAATTCTTTAATGTTGATGTTTATTACAACTGCTATATGCTGTATGTTGAGTAAGTATGATGAGCATTTTGTGTGCATGATATCGTATGATGATACGGGCTAGTGGGATCACCTATGGGTATAGCTGTATGTTAGATATATATCTCACTTAGCTTCAATGCTGAGCGTGTAGCCCTTTTTCCTGTTTGCTACATGTTGGTAATCCAAGAAATGATGAGCTTGGAACCAATCCCGGAGGGCGATGAAGAGGCTGAGCTGTGCGTGGCGGTGTTCGACGATTTTGAACTCTTATTTATTACTTAAATTAACTTATTACTATTTCGGGCATGATTCCCAAGTTGTGTTTTGGATTATGAATTTAGCTTCCGCAACCGTTTGGATTTACTCTGATGGATAATTAAATACTATTTGATTTAAATGTTTTAAATGGATTGGAAAAATTATTGCATTTGAATACCAAATTGGTAACAACCCGACCCGTGGGTCCTTGTATTCGGGTTATGCGGGTTGGGGTGTTACATTTTGGTATCAGAGCATATGGTTTTAAAACCGATTTTCGGATCATAAATAAATGGTTTCCAAAAGCTGCACCACATCTCTTGCGACTCATCAACCTCGGGAAGGTAATAAGTTTATACCTTTGTTTGTTATGTGTTAATAACTTACTAGGGATTTATGTGTAGATTTAGAATGAGTAACGCATCGACTCACGCCCATGACAACACCCAGCAAGTGGGTGATGATCACAACGATGCCGAGACAGAGGCATCCAGCTTTGTGCCTCAGTAGAATGCTGGGCAGCCCAATGTGCCACTGAACGCGGGGGAAAATCAAAATTTCGGGAATCCGCCTGAGAATGTCATGCCCGCTTTCATGACACAGTTCCTTCAGCAGATGGCCAACGCGCCGATGTTCCAGCAGCCTCAGCCACCGCGGCGACATATCACCTTCAAGACGCTGAAGGACAACGGAGCGGAGGAGTTCCTTGGGGATAGAGTGGCCGAACCTCAAGTGGCTCTTGATTGGATTGAGCAGGTGGCTAGGGTGCTCAATGACCTGGATGTACCGGTTGTGGATCATCCAAAGTTGGCATCTCAGCTACTCCGCAAAGGAGCATACGAGTGGTGGAAGCGCGTTGACAGCGGGCCGCAGACGCCGAAGCCCTGGACATGGGCATATTTCGACTAGGCTTTCAAGAAGGAATATATCCCAGCTCGTTTCCGAGAGGAGAAGCGGTCAGAGTTCATGGAGCTGGAACAGGGGGACATGACCCTTGCCGAGCTACGACAGAAGTTTGACCATTTGGCTCAGTTTGCACCCACGTTGGTGTCAACACCTGCTGACAGAATTGAAGAGTTTAGGAAAAGATTGCGCCCCGATGTGCGACCTTACGTTTCTACTGTGGTCACCACCAACTTTTCCGTGGCTTATGACCTGATGGCTAAGGCGGAGAAAGCGGTGGATGATTTGAAGGCAAGCTTGGGTGCTGGAGGGACAGTTGCTTGCCAACGACCCACTACCAGCGCGGCACTGAGCGGGAATAGATCCTTTGGCGGTACTAAGGGTACCCAGAACATCAAGAAGACCAAGTCCGCGCCGGCTCAGTCACAGGCGGCGAGCAACCGAAGCAAACCTTCCAGGCATCCAGTGTGCAATCTCTGTGGGAAAAACCACCCTGGTGAATGCTGGTTCGCATAGGGCTTATGCATGGGATGCGGAAAGGAAGGACACTTCCGCAAGGATTGCCCAACTAACCCCGGGCGTGCCTTTCCCGTAGCCGAGGTACAGACACAGACGGCTGGGCAGAGGCCAGCACAGAGCTAGAGGTCTACCGCGGGTTCAAACCCGCCGAGAGGATAGAACCAGAACCAGAACCGCCAGCAGGGACATGCGCCTGCACGCACTTACGCCATGCAGGGGCGTACCGAAGTGAACTGCGACGTCATATTGGGTATGTTTTCACTATTCGACACTCCTATGCTTACATTAATTGACCCAGGATCTACGTTGTCTTACATATGTGTTCCTATGCCTGGGAAATCTGATATCCAGAGGGGTGATCTGGAATACCCCATGGTAGTATCTAACCCGTTAGGGCATAGCATGCGACTTCATCATCTGTACCGCAACTGTCCGTTGACGGCCCACGGACACCGGTTGTTCGAAAATCTGATCGAGTTACAATACAAGGAATTTGATATTATCCTTGGTATGGATTGGTTGACCGAGCGTCAAGTGATAATTGACTGTGGTTTGCGCACCGTACGACTGAAGACTGACGATGGTGACGTGGTTGAGGTCAAGGGGGAGTTGTTCCCGAAGCCTCCAGAATTTATGTCTTATATGCAAGCAAAGCGGTTGATTCGGAAGAAATGTGAGGCATTCTTGTGCCATGTTCGGGACACCAGGAAGGAGACCCCCGAGCAAAAGGATATCCCTACAGTGTGTGATTTCCCCGATGTGTTTCCCGACGACCTCCTAGGCCTGCCAACGCCAAAGGAAATGGAGTTCTCGATTGATCTGGTTCCTGGAACGGAGCCAATCTCTGCTACACCGTATCGCATGGCACCGGCTGAGATGAAGGAGCTGAAGGCTCAGCTGCAAGAATTACTAGACAAGGGATTCATCAGGCCGAGCGCGTCGCCATGGGGAGCGCCAGTTCTCTTTGTCAAGAAGAAAGATGGGTCCATGAGGTTGTGTATTGACTACAGACAGTTGAACAAGGCTACAGTCAAAAACCGCTACCCATTACCGCGGATTGACGATTTGTTTGATCAGCTCAGAGGAGCTACAATGTTCTCGAAGATAGACCTTCGGTCAGGGTATCATCAGATCCCCGTGAAGAAGGAAGACATACCGAAGACGGCCTTTCGAACGCGCTATGGGCATTATGAGTTCACGGTGATGCCGTTCGGGCTGACGAATGCCCCGGCAATCTTCATGGATCTGATGAATAGCGTCTTCCGTCCCTACCTAGACCAGTTCGTAGTGGTGTTCATCGACGACATCTTGGTGTATTCTAGGACACCAGAAGAGCATGCGAAACACTTGCAGACAGTACTTGGTGTGCTAAGAGAGCACAAGCTGTATGCCAAGCTGTCAAAGTGTGAGTTTTGGCTCGATGAGGTCACGTTCTTTGGGCATGTGATCTCCCACGAGGGCATCAAGGTGGACCCTAGCAAAATATCAGCGATAACGGAGTGGAAGACTCCGAGGAATGCGCGACAGGTGAGAAGCTTCCTCGGCTTAGCTGGTTACTACCGGCGCTTTGTGGAGGGCTTCTCGTCCATAGCGTCACCGCTCAACAAGCTACTGAAGAAGGAGGTGAAATTTGCGTGGACAGACGCGTGTCAACAGAGTTTTGAGAAACTCAAGAAGTGCCTGACAGAGGCACCAATGCTAGTGCAACCGGTGCCTGGCAAGGATTACACGGTGTTCAGTGATGCATCGCACAGTGGTCTTAGATGTGTTCTTATGCAGGAGGGTAAGGTTGTGGCCTACGCCTCTCGACAGTTGAAACCTCACGAGGGTAATTATCCGACGCATGACTTGGAGTTAGCAGCTGTGGTATTCGCATTAAAGATTTGGCGGCACTATCTAATTGGTGAGACTACCTACATCCACACAGATCACAAGAGTTTGAAGTACTTGCTAACACAGAAGGAGCTGAACCTGAGGCAACGGAGATGGTTGGAATTGATCAAAGACTACGACTGCTATATCGACTATAACCCTGGCAAGGCCAATGTCGTGGCTGATGCCTTGAGTCGAAAGACTATGGCTGAACTACGACTCCAGCCAACATTGGAAGGTGAGATCCGTACGGCCCAGACTACGGATGACTTTTGTGCGAAGACTCAAGAGCTTGTCTCCAAGGGGGAGAGACAAGACTTCACCATTGATGACAAAGGAGGGCTGCTCTTTAGGGACCACTTGGTGGTACCGAACGGCGAAGTGAGAGAACGGCTGCTACGGGAAGCTCATGAAACCGTGTACACCATGCACCCTGGCAGCAACAAAATGTACTAGTACCTCAAGAAGACGTATTGGTAGCCGACGATGAAACGAGAAATTTCAGAATTTACGGCTAAGTGCCTGACCTGTCAGCAGGTCAAGGCAGAGCACCAAGTGCCGAGTGGGTTGCTACACCCACCAGTCATCCCTGAGTGGAAGTGGGAAAGGATCACGATGGACTTCGTGATAGGGTTACCCTGTCAAGTAAGAAGAATGATGCAGTGTGGGTCATAGTGGACCGACTGACTAAATCAGCTCACTTCCTCCCAATTAGACGAGACTTTACCTTGCAGAAGTTAGCTGAGCTTTATGTTCGGGAAGTTGTGAGACTACATGGAGTGCCAGTATCAATCATCACATATCGCGACCCGCGATTCACATCACAGTTCTGGAAGAGTCTTCAGAAGGCTCTTAGCACTAAGCTCAATTTCAGCACAGCATTTCACCCTCAAACAGATGGCCAGTCGGAGAGAACGATTCAGATTTTGGAAGACATGATGAGAGCTTGTGTCATCGATTTCGGTGATGGTTGGGAACAATACGTGCCGTTGATGGAGTTTGCCTACAACAACAGTTACCAGGCTAGTATACAGATGGCCCCATACGAGGCACTGCATGGCCGACGTTGTAGGACTCCAGTCTGTTGGTCCGAGCTGAGTGAAACCAAGCTAGAAGGACCCGACCTGGTTCGTGAGGCAGAAGAGAAGGTCCGCATAATACGAGAAAGATTGCGAGTTGCTTCGGATCGTCAGAAGTCCTACGCCGATCTCAAACGTAAGGAGATTGAGTACAACGTGGATGATTGGGTGTTTCTCAAGGTTTCTCCGTGGAAGAAAGTGTTAAGATTTGGCAAGAAAGGAAAGCTGAGTCCTAGGTTCATTGGACCGTACCGGATCATTGAACGCGTAGGACCAGTGGCATATCGCTTGGAGTTGCCCCCAGAACTACAGAAGATTCACGATGTATTCCATGTGTCTATGCTGAGGAGATATCGATCTGATTCGTCACACATCCTACCTGAGGGAGCAGTCACCCTCGATGAGAGTCTTACCTATGAGGAAGAACCCGTACAGATCTTGGCACGCGAAGTAAAGGAACTGAGGAACAAGACAGTTCCCTTGGTCAAGGTGCTTTGGCGAAACCACGCAGTGGAAGAAGCAACCTAGGAGACCGAGGAGTCCATGAGAACTCAGTATCCTCAACTCTTTAGTGACCAATGACTCAGGTAATTTCGAGGATGAAATTCTTGTAAGGGGGAGAGAAATGTAACGCCCCGAAACCCGGCCTATCAGAATTAATTAATTGGAAATAATTAATTAATTACTGAGACGGACCCGGTGGAAAATTATATATACCTTTCGTTGAATATTAAAAATTATACCGTTGTGTAGGGTTCGACGGGTCGAATCTACCGGTGAAATCGGATTCAAATTTGGAGTTAGTGGGGCCGGAAAGTGCATTTGGGCCAGGTACGTTTAGTTAATACGGAGCCCAAAACCCTAAAAGTATAAATATACCCCTTGCACGACTAAAACCCTCACGCCCCATACTATTGTTACGTAACTTCTCCCCACTCTCTCACGTCTCTCTCTCTCTCGTCCCACTCTCGCCGAACGGAACACAGCAGAAAGACGAACGCAGCAGAGGAAGAAAAAGAAGAAGAAGAAGGAAGAAGTAGCCGCCGTTCGTCTCCACGCCGCGAACACTACCCCGGTAACCTTCAATCGTCAAATTCAAGGTGAGAACGTGGTCATCTAACGTATGGATTATATTCGTAGGTTTGAATCTTACGTTCGTAGAATCATTACGGTTGATTTATGTGGACTATACGTTAATAATGTTCTGTGCATGTTGTGTATGATTTAAAAAGCATGAGTTGTGTTGGAATGATTGAGGATAGGTTATAAAATGCTAGGTTAATGTTTTATGATCTGTTATGCTTGTTATCACTAGTGTGGGTGCTGCCAAAGGGACGGAAATGGAGCTGGTGCGAGTCTAATGTTCGCCGCGACAGACGGTAGGGGGGTACCGTTGACACGGTACCTGGCTACCGCCAGCTTCCCCGGTTTCGTTCTTCTCTGGCGGTACCGACTTAGGACGGGACCTAGGTGCCGTTTGACGGTAGACCCTACCGTCGGAGGCTACCGTGACGGGCTACCGGAGGGAACCCCAGCTGACACGGACGGTACCCCCGTACCGTGGGGACGGTACCCTGGTGCCGTGGGGCCGGTAACCCCTACCGCCAAGGGGCCTGAACCGGTCTGCGTTTTGTTCTTTGCGTCGAGGATTGATTCCGAGACCTTGTGTGTTGCATGACTGTAAACGAGGGTAGCGATACCCAGTGTTAGGCTGCTAATTGAGTGTATTGGATGTGATGAAATATGTGTAAGATGTATGAACATGTATGCTGTAAACTAATGACGGTTAAGGCATGAAATACCTAGAACAAACCTAGGATCTGACCAGAAGGAAAAATAATGGCAAGGCATGTCATAAGTTTGTAAGTTAGAGTCATGTGGTACCTGCTGGGTCCAATGGCTGTCCGGGTAAAAACGTGTACACGGGGATCTAAGAACTGTCGTTCCGAAGGGGACAGGGATCTCACCCACCCAACGAGGAACTCCCGAGTTGGTTTGAGCTTGACCTTCGTTCCGAAGGGGAAGGTCATGACTCCATAGGCAAGTTGAATTCAGTTGAGCTTTTACCTAGTCTAGGTTAAGAGCCGAGTACCGAAAGAACATAGGGCAGAGGAAAATGGAGAAGTTACATTGTATCCTTGTGATTTGTAATTCTTTAAGGTTGATGTTTATTACAACTGTTATATGCTGTATGTTGCGTAAGTATGATGAGCATTTTGTGTGCATGATATCGTATGATGATACGGGCTAGTGGGATCACCTATGGGTATAGCTGTATGTTAGATATATCTCACTTAGCTTCAATGCTGAGCGTGTAGCCCTTTTTCCTGTTTGCTACACGTAGGTAATCCAGGAAATGATGAGCTTGGAACCAATCCCGGAGGGCGATGAGGAGGCTGAGATGTGCGTGGCGGTGTTCGACGATTTTGAACTCTTATTTATTACTTAAATTAACTTATTACTATTTCGGGCATGATTCCCAAGTTGTGTTTTGGATTATGAATTTAGCTTCTGCAACCGTTTGGATTTACTCTGATGGATAATAAAATACTATTTGATTTAAATGTTTTAAATGGATTGGAAAAATTATTGCGTTTGAATACAAAATTGGTAACAACCCGACTCGTGGGTCCTTGTATTCGGGTTATGCGGGTTGGGGTGTTACAACAGTCTTCTCCACGACTAGGTTCTTTTCTTTTCGTAGCTCATACCAACTCTCATGGGCTTTCTTTGTGAAACGTGCGGGTTGGCTAGAAGAGGAGTCATCCTTGAGACACTTTCGGGGTGCCATAGCCCTTGCAAGAGATGTTCTTGAAATTAGTTTGGATCGAATGGAACCCCTATAATTTCTAGAAAAATTTGGCATGCCCTCCCTGTAAATTGATGAAAACCACAAAGATGATTGGTAAATATAGTAATCACAACCCCAATATTCAACCTCTTGATAAAAAAATGAACAATTCAATCAAGGGGAGTCAAATTTTTGCACAAAGGGGAAATGGGGCTAGGGTTTTTGAGATTTTCAAATTCAACAAATTGGGGCTCAAAAACATGAAATTGGTAATCAACATGCATTAATAAACAACAATTAACAACTAAATTTTCTTGCAAGCACATAAGAACAAGAAATTGAAAGAAAATTTTAAAAAAAGGGTTCGAAATTGGAGGGGGCGGAGAAGGAGGAAGTGGGGGGGAAGAAAATGGAAGAAGGAGAGAAGAAGAAGGGGAAGAGAAAGGGAGGAAAGAAGAAGGGGGAAGAAAAAGGAAGAAGGAGAGAGAGACTTACCTCGGCGAGGAGGTCAGGAGGAAGATGAGCGAGAGAGACGAACGAAAACGGCGAGAAGAGAAAGAAGGCAACGCATAGAGGAAAACGGAGATGGATATTAAAAACACAGAAATCGGCAAAGGGCAATGGTGCCCTTCGCTGGATTGAAGCTCAGTAGGGATTATAGACTAACGTGACACTAAACCGGCGAAGGTCAATGGTGCCCTGCGCCGGATTAGTGTCTGGGTTGCTTATTGAGGCCTACTAGGACGTAAAACGGTGAAGGGCAAGAATACACTGCGCCGGATTAAAGTCTGGGTTTGCTAAAAAGTTTAAATACATTGACATCTAAGCAATCCTACCAACATGATATACTACAAACACCTAAGGCACATAAAGAAAAACAATAAAAACCGATGAAATTGAAAGGATGTTGGATTACCTCCCAATTAGCGCTTAGTTTAACGTCATAGGCCGGACAATACTATCTTTTAGTCTGTGAGATTAGATGAGCATGTTCCCTTGGTGAACTCGTGCATAAGATACGGCTTCAAGCGTTGTCCATTCACAAGAAAAGGTGGTTGATCCTCCTTTTGGATTTTTACGGCTCCATAAGGTGTGACTTCCGTCACGGTGAATGGTCCCGACCACCGCGATTTGAGTTTTCCCAGAAATAGTTTGAGCCTAGAATTGAAAAGCAGCACTTTTTGACCAATATAAAACTCCTGTCGGATGATTTGCTTCTCATGCCATGCCTTGGCCTTCTCCTTATAGATACGAGAATTCTCGTATGCATCTCGCCTTAATTCTTCAAGCTCATTCATGTGGAGTAGTCTTCTTTCTCCTGTAAGTTTTTTATCGAAACTCAGCCTTTTGATCGCCCACAAAGCCTTGTGTTCAATTTCGACCAGAAGATGACATGCTTTCCCGAAGACTAGGCGGTATGGAAACATTCCAATCGGCGTTTGGTATGTCGTTCAGTATGCCCATAGAGCATCATCAAGCTTGAGGGACCAATCCTTTCTCGAGGTATTCACTGTCTTCTCAAGAATCGCTTTGATTTCTCGGTTCGAAACCTCCACTTGCCCATTCGTTTGAGGGTGGTAAGTGGCTCCAGTCTTGAAAGTGCACCCATATTTGTGCAAAAGACTCTTGAATAGTGAGCTCTTGAAATGGGTGCCATTATCACTTATTATGCTCCAAGGTACGCCAAAACGGGAAAAAATATTATGCTTCACAAATTTCACCACTGAAGCGGCGTTATTGTCGGACAAGGCGACAGCTTCAACCCATTTTGAGACATAGTCCACCGCCACAAGAATAAAGGTTTTCCCAAATGAATTTGGGAAGGGACCCATGAAGTCTAGCCCCCAAACATCAAATATATCAACAACAAGAATCATGTTCTGAGGCATTTCATTTCGGCGAGAGATATTACCCATGCGTTGGCACCGGTCACAAGCTAGCACAAAGCTCCTAGCATCCTTGAATATGGTAGGCCAATAAAAACCGCATTGCAAAATTTTTGCAGCAGTTTTGTTGGCTCCATGATGTCCTCCGCAAGGTAGAGTATGACAATGACTGAGAATAGACATCATCTCTTCATCTGGAACGCACCTTCGAATAATCCCATCGGCACATTGACGGAATAGATAGGGATCATCCTAATAATATTTCTTCACATCTCGTAAGAACTTTGATTTTTGGTAAGATGAGAGCTCCTGTGGTTCAATTCCTGTAACAAGATAGTTTATAATGTCCGAGAACCATGGCAAGTGCACTCCTTCCACCTTCATGATAAACTGTTAGGCGTGTCGTAGCACCTACAAATTAATTTATTCTTTTCCTTTACTTAGTTCCTTCTTGTAAAAATAATATTTATTAAATCTATAGATAAGATAAGTAAGAGTCGATCCCACGAGGAAAGATATTTTTTAGGCTATGAAAATCGGTTTACTTTGTCACTTTTTATTGAGTGAAACAACTATCTAAAATCTATAAACTAAATTAAAAGATGGGGGGGTTTGAAAATTGTTTTCTAAATAAAGTAAAAACTAACTAAAGTGACACACCACACCAGAACAAAACTCAAAACAAACCAAGGATAAAAACAGAACATAACTCCACCAAAAAACCCAAACGAAGAAGACAAGCACACATAACACAATAATTTAGAGACTTAAACAATTTTAGAAAACCAACAAAAATGTTTTATAATATAGAAAATAAATATCCAGGATCAAAACTTTGTTGAAAACTAGCATAATCATCAACCAGCTATAAATTAAAACAAGGGTCCAGCTGAAAAAGAGGTCCACCAACGGTTCTTTCCTATTTTCCCATTCATAAAAGCTCATGTTAGGACCAACCCTAACTCTAAACCCTACTACCCTTAGCAACCCAAAGACCAACCCTTAGATTACTACTAAGAATCGTGCATTAAGATTTGTGGAAAACATCACCGTAACAATCTTGCAGTAACACAAAGGTTATTTAACAAAATCAGTTTGACAACCTTGATTAGTAAAAACCACTTAACGAGGCGGCCTAGGTTAATCAAGTGACACTTGGTTTCTAGAAAAGTTTGGCTATTTAAAGCACTTTGGACTTTAAAAGAATATCATTTTAAATTGGATTAGGTCGCGATCCTAATTTGACCCAACTTAAGTAAAATCAATTGAAAAGTAGTTCTCAAACACCTTTGAATTAATTTAAAAGTAGCAAAAGCTTGAATTATTTTCAGATTATAAATCTTGTTGTAAAAATTTAAACCCATAGACAGGTTCAATTTTAAGCAACAAGATTCAATACTTCTTCCAAAAATTCTGGTTTCATATGTTATTTTTTACGAAATCAGACCTTAGATGACATAAAAACACAAAGAACACTCTCAAAGAATGCTTCTAAAACACAAACTTGTTCCGGAACTTGGACAGTATTGTAACCAAACATGTTTAGAAAGTTACATCATGAAAAATCAATAATGCTTATCCATTGCCAGTACAAGGCAGTAAACGCATAAACCCTTATTAAATTGAAAACAAACTTTGGTTTTAAATAGCCATCACAGGTTCAGAACTAAGAAAAAAATCAATTGGAAATATGTTCCATATAACTGAAGGAAACAAAACAACACAAATTTGAGAAGGGAACAAGGGGATTAAGAATACAAAACAAATTCTACTTTGACAAAACAGAAGAAAAAAAACAGAGAAAGGGAAGGGTTTCAGATGCAAGATCCGAACCCCCCCTGGGGTTATTACCCTATGCGTTGAGCTCGAGTTCTTGCTCTCGATATGTGGTGGTGATGTTATTCGCAGCGCCTCCCTCAATTTATAGGTGTTCTTCGTCTCTTCCGTCTTCGATTAGGACTTCCTTGTGCGCTGCAATTCTTGCTGCGGATTCTCCGGCTCCAGCTATGCTTGAAGAAGCCAACCCAATGTAGGAGAGGGAGTCTTCGGCTCTTCTATCTCACGTATCTCTCTCTTTTTCTCTTTTTTTACGCAGCTTCTCTCAACTTCTGAGGTGGACCTTTGGGCTTTGTCATCTTGGTCCTGGATTTCCTTTGAAACCATAAGTCGGGGTAGAGCCCAACTGGATTGCTTTCACATTTTCATCCCACACTTCATGCTCCAAAGATATATCTTATAACCTTTGTCAAGGAGAATTTGGGTCCACAACAATAATATTCAAAAATAAATTGAAAAGTGTGCATTATGAACATATTTTATAAATGATGCCTAGAATGCAAATATGATCATTTAAGTGTAAAAATGCACTTTTTAATGCCCAAAAATACTGATTTGGTAGAGAATAATTAGTGAATATTTTGGACTCAACAAATACCCCCACACTTAGCTTCTTGCACGCCCTCGTGCAAAGTAGACAAAACAGACAGATTCTTATACTTTTACTTCTCAAAACTGAACTTGCTGGAGGTGTATGACTGTGTCAAAACTTAATATTGGCTCAACTTGACACAGAATCTTCCTTAAATTTCTAACAAGAATAGCCCAACCATTAACTTAGAGAAATTTGTTCAAACATTCAATTAGAAGACTTATTCAAGCAAAACTTGTTAAATCACTTAGATTGCTCCATGTTTAAAAACATTCCTTTCCCAAATCAGAAGCATAATCAATGATTAATTCTAAATGACATTCAATGAAACTATTCTTTCAAGGTCTTAAAGAAAAGAAAAAGAAGTGTCTTTGAATAAGTCCCTTAAGGATGAAAAAATCAGCTAGAGTAAGGTAGAGTAGCTAGTAAAAAGAAAAAGAAAAGGAATTCGTGATCAATTTAGGAAGTCATCACTTACTTACTCAAGCGTTGTTTGGCCAAACATGGTGCACAACTAGGCTAAATCCTACATTAAGGCATGCTTCGTTGCACAAGCAAATGCGGCTAAATGTCCCCAGGCCAGATCATAATTGTTCGATGAAGTTCTTTTTTTTTTTTGGCAAATGTGCTACCAAGCTATACATGCACGAGCTTGCGTATCCACCGGTGTTGTTTAATGATGCAATACTAGGCCCCCCCCAATGGTAGTGCATGCATAACAAGCTAGCACGGAGACAAGTCCATGTTCAACCTTGGCTATCATTGATGTATCAGACCTCAACTAAATCAATCAAAAACCTCTCAAAGACAGAACCTCTAGAAGAACTACTTTACCAGTTCTAGCTAAATGTTATCATCCTTAAGATTTTACTCAGAAACTTAGCATGGAGAGATAAGAAGATGGATAGAAGATAGAAGGCAGATCCTTTTGAGAGTATAGTGCATGAATGTTACCTAGACTAAAGGTTGATTATATTACTAATCAGGAGAGGAAAATTATTAATAAATAAGGAGCATTCTACTTGATTAAACAATTAAAGATTGAACAACTAATATAATTGGATGGTTAAACAAATTCTTCTAAGTTAAGAACTTAGACTATTGTTGTGAGAAACTTAATTAAAACTCCTAAAATTTCAAGCCAATAAGAAACATTAACATAAACTAGGTAGCTCCAGAAAGTACAAAAAAATTTCAATCTTCACACGATTCCCTCTCCTGATCCAGTTTTGTTCCTCTTAAATGGTGCAAACACCTTATTTTAAAAGTGGTCAGGTATGAAGAGTCCAAAAATTCTGTTCTTTCTTTTAAAAAATCTGTTTTTTTTCAAAAGCTGCAAATCTGTATTTTTTTCTTCAAAAAAGAAACTGCAGTTTTTTTTCAGAAACAACAAAAATGCAGCTGTGCAAGGCCAGGTATAAGGAAAGTTAAAGATGCAGAAGTGTTTTCTTTAAGGTCTGAAAATCAGATTTACAACTCCTGGTGCCAAATATGTTCTTATAAAGCTCTACCCTTCCTTATCATTTAGAATGAAATCAACTGCAGCTTGTTTAAAAACAAATCAGTGTTTTTTTTTCAAATTAAAGTTCAGATTTTTCATGGATCCAAGTGCTAAGAAACAGCTGCATACCCCCACACTTAGGCTATGCACTATCCTCAGGGCATGTTATGCTAATTGAATGAATGAAAGCTTAAAAATGATCCTAAGCTAAATGCAAAGAGTGTAAGGAAAATAAAAGAAAAAAAACTGAATATAAAAGAAAACTTAAATGTAACTAAAATGCCTGTTTTTTTTGTTTTTGTGCTGGGTTGCCTCCCAGAAAGCTGCCCTGTTTAGTAGTCCCGGCTAGACTTTACTGCCTCATTTCATGGCTCCTCGAGGAAGATGTCCTCGACCTTAGCAACCTGTTCACCTTGGTGATACACCTTCAATCGCTGCCCATTAACTTTAAAAATCTTATTAGTATTGAAATCTCTAATTACCACAGCCCCATGAGGAGAGGTTTCTAACACTTCAAAGGGTCCAAGCCATCTCGACCTTAACTTTCCAGGAAACAAATGCAATTTAGAGTTATATAACAGCACTTTATCACCTACGTCAAAGTGTTTCCTATTGAGTTTTGCATCGTGAAAGGCCTTAGCTTTACCCTTATAAATTACAGAGTTGTCATAAGCTTCAAGTCTTATTTCTTCTAACTCTGAAAGTTGCAGTTTTCTCTCTTTTCCAGCTGCATCATAGTCTAAATTAACTTCCCTAACAGCCCAATAAGACCTATGTTCAATTTCAACTGGTAAATGACAAGCTTTTCCAAAAAGCAACCTATAAGGTGACATCCCAATTGGTGTTTTATAAGCTGTCCTATATGCCCACAAAGCCTCATCTAACCTTAAACTCCAATCCTTCCTATCAGGTTTAACGACTTTTTCCAAAATGTGCTTAATTTCCCTATTAGATATTTCGGATTGACCATTAGTTTGAGGGTGATAAGTTGTGGAAATCCTTTGGGTAATATGGTATTTTGAAAACAGTATCTCCAAGGTTTTATTGCAAAAGTGTGTTCCTCTATTACTTATAAAAAATTTAGGCACTCCATACCTATTTATGATTAGAGATTGGACATGTTTAGCTACTGTCTTAGCATTATCAAACTTTGTAGGAACAGCTTCAACCCATTTTGAAAGATAGTCCACAAAAAGCAATATGTAATTGAAGCCAAAAGAAGAAGGAAAAGGCCCCATGAAATCCACTCCCCAAACATCAAACAATTCACAGACATAGATATTATTCAAAGGCATTTGAGACCTACTAGACAGATTTCCAGTTTTTTGACATCTTGAACAATTTTTGCAGAATTCATAAGCATCTTTATAAATAGTAGGCCAAAAAAAACAGCTTCTAGCACCTTATGAGCAGTTTTTCTAGGTCCGAAATGACCACCACTCTCTAATGTATGGCAAAAACTTAATATGGAAGTAATTTCACAATCCCCCACGCACCTCCTAATAATCTGGTCAGAACACATCTTCCACAAATACGGGTCGTCCCAAATATAAAACCTAGCTTGGGATTGAATTTGATCTCTTAAGTGCCTAGGCATGCCGGGTGGGAATGTGTGGGTTACTATGTAGTTGACCAAGTCAGAAAACCAAGGAACAAATGAGGCAAAGAACAGATTTTCATCAGGGAAGGTCCCGGTGAATGGATTTAAGTTCTCTTTATCATGTTTTATCCTACTTAAGTGGTCAGCCACTTGGTTTAACCGTCCTGCCCTATCTTTTATTTCATAAGTAAACTCCTCCAGTAAGAGCACCCATCTTAACAACCTCTGCCTAGAATCTTTCTTACTCACTAAGTATTTAAAGGCAGCATGGTCAGTGTAAATTGTTACTTTGACTCCCAGTAAGTACATTTTAAACTTTTCTAAGCCATATACCACAGCATACATCTCTTTTT
>OOIL02002710.1:180789-212106 GCA_900332095.2 Cuscuta campestris | reverse complement strand
CTGGTCCGCATTTAGCCATGAATACAGGTCTAAAGCGTCTCCTTCCAAGTACATGACCGCGATATCCACCTTTTCATCTTCAGGTACATTGTAGTAACGGAAATACTTTTCTGCCTTTAGAATCCAGCCTCTAGGATCTCCATCACTAAATACAGGGAAATCTATCTTGTTATAAGGGCGATAAGGACGATTGTTTCTCCAAGAGTACTCACCATCATCGGCAGGATCTTTATGACCACGTTTAAAACCGCTGTTACTAGAAGATGAAGCATGAGACTTGAGGGCGGCGACATCGTCTTTCAGGGATTCCATGGCGGCTAGTCTCTCGGCGATGGCGGCTAACTGGACGACAATGGGGTCAGGTTCTGCACCCCCGCCTTCCGATTGGTTACTCCGGGTTGTTGGTGCCATTCGATTTCCCGGCAATGGAACCAAATGATAAAGCTTGAGCTTGATTGAATTTAGAATTAAAAAAAGTACATCAAGTCCCAATTCGAGAAGGGATAGTCTCCAGATTCGCAAAGGAAAATACAATAAAAGATAATCACATAAGAAAATAACATGACACTAAGTAATAAACCCACTCCCAGGGGAGTTGGTAACTGCCACGTAACCCACCCACTCAGCCACTTAGTGGGTTGTTTGAAATTCCCATTAACATTTTGAGCTGCTCCACTTCTGCCGGCCCACCCTTTGCCATCTTCTTTTTCCTTCTTGAATATACCAATCTGATTGGAGGCTTATCAGTGTCCTTCCAAGCAACAAACCCCACAAGGTTTTCCCTTAACCCCTCCGACAGTTGTAAGTTGTGAAATGGCATTGGTAAGCTCAGTAAGTTTGTTTTCAATAAAAGAACTACCAAATTCATTCACTTTCTTCACTAGTGTTTCCCTAGTACCAAACTGTTGGGTGTTCTGAGCAATCAAATTAAATAATTCTCTAGCTTGTTCAGGTGTTTTATTAACCAAGGCACCCCCACTGGCAGCATCCACGTTGCCCCTCTCAGTAGGAAGTAGCCCTTCATAAAAATATTGGATTAAAAGTTGTTCAGAAATCTGGTGTTGAGGATAGGAGGCACAAAGTTTGTTAAATCTTTCCCAATATTCAGAAAAATTCTCCCCAATCATTTGTTTAATCCCACATATTTCTTTCCTAATTGAACCTATCCTAGAAGCTGGAAAATATTTTTCTAAAAATGCTTTGTGTAGAGCATTCCAAGTAGTGAAAGAACTAGCTGGCATGTAGTACAACCAGTCCTTTGCCTTATCAGCTAAAGAAAACGGGAAAGCCCTCATCCTTATTTGGTCTTGAGCAACCCCTTCAGGCACCATAGCACCGCAAGTAATCAAAAATTCAGAGATGTGCCTAAAGGGATCCTCTCCAGAAAGACCATGGAACTTAGGCAAAAGATTTATAAACCCAGAATTCAGCTTTAAAGGTTTCTCTAGCTCAGCATATGTGATGGAAAGCGGTTGAACATTTAGGTTAGGGGTTGCCAATTCTCTTAAAGTTGTCATATTTGGTTCAGAATTTATTTCAAAAAGTTTTTCAAAGATGCTATCAGAACAAGAATCAAACAAATCAACAGCAAGCAAATTGGCAGGTCTATCCTCAGATTCAGCAACAAACTCACTATTAAAAGAATTGGGTTCAGACACACTTACCTCAGAGTTGCTACCGTTTACCTCTATATCACCAATTACTCTTCCACTCCTCAAGCGCATGCAAATATCAGATAGTTGCAACTCAAAGAGAATACACAAGTATTAGAATTCTTATAACAAACAAGCAAAAAATCAGCACCTTAAGTAATAGGTGAATTCAAATTTCTGCTCTCTTGTTTTTTTAAAGATAACAAAGTGCATTAGTTGCTCAACGTACTTAAAAAAAATATCATTTTAATGAGACTCCCTAGTCTGAATAAAAATCTGCAGTAATGCATCTTTGAAAACAGTCTTTTTAAAGTGCTTTTGGGCAAGTTCTCATTAAAATAATTGCACGTTTCAAGGAAAAGAAGTCAGTACAGTTAGTTCCTACTTCTCTAATTGTTACTAGTTAGCAATATAAAAATATTTTGATCAAACTTGGACTGGAAACTCCTCTTCACACCTTTTCCTAAAAATATTTTAGGCTCCCAAGACCATATTTGTTCAAAATCTGCATTTAGTGGAGAAAAGGGTTGATTTTAAAAACTGTCAGTAACTCTATTTATTTAATTTCTTAATAAAAAGTTGGCCAAGGGGAAAAAACGCAAGGACTCATAACAAACTGATTACAAACAAGACACAAATGCACCTAGGGATTGACTTAGACTTTTTTTTAAAAAAAAACTGACTTATTAAGCTATAATAACCAGCATAATAAAAAAGATTTTTTTTAGTGTTTTTTCTATTTTTAAACAATAAGCAAACCAATTCTCATATATATATATATATAAAATAATCTTTCCCCGGCAACGGCGCCAAAATTTGTTAGGCGTGTCGTAGCACCTACAAATTAATTTATTCTTTTCCTTTACTTAGTTCCTTCTTGTAAAAATAATATTTATTAAATCTATAGATAGGATAAGTAAGAGTCGATCCCACGAGGAAAGATATTTTTTAGGCTATGAAAATCGGTTTACTTTGTCACTTTTTATTGAGTGAAACAACTATCTAAAATCTATAAACTAAATTAAAAGATGGGGGGTTTGAAAACTGTTTTCTAAATAAAGTAAAAACTAACTAAAGTGACACACCACACCAGAAAAAAACTCAAAACAAACCAAGGATAAAAATAGAACATAACTCCACCAAAAAACCCAAACGAAGAAGACAAGCACACATAACACAATAATTTAGAGACTTAAACAATTTTAGAAAACCAACAAAAATGTTTTATAATATAGGAAATAAATATCCAGGATCAAAACTTTGTTGAAAACTAGCATAATCATCAACTAGCTATAAATTAAAACAAGGGTCCAGCTGAAAAAGAGGTCCACCAACGGTTCTTTCCTATTTTCCCATTCATAAAAGCTCATGTTAGGACCAACCCTAACTCTAAACCCTACTACCCTTAGCAACCCAAAGACCAACCCTTAGATTACTACTAAGAATAGTGCATTAAGATTTGTGGAAAACATCACCGTAACAATCTTGCAGTAACACAAAGGTTATTTAACAAAATCAGTTTGACAACCTTGATTAGCAAAAACCACTTAACGAGGCGGCCTAGGTTAATCAAGTGACACTTGGTTTCTAGAAAAGTTCGGCTATTTAAAGCACTTTGGACTTTAAAAGAATATCATTTTAAATTGGATTAGGTCGCGATCCTGATTTGACCCAACTTAAGTAAAATCAATTGAAAAGTAGTTCTCAAACACCTTTGAATTAATTTAAAAGTAGCAAAAGCTTGAATTATTTTCAGATTATAAATCTTGTTGTAAAAATTTAAACCCATAGACAGATTCAATTTTGAGCAACAAGATTCAATACTTCTTCCAAAATTTCTGGTTTCATATGTTATTTTTTACGAAATCAGACCGTAGATGACATAAAAACACAAAGAACACTCTCAAAGAATGCTTCTAAAACACAAACTTGTTCCGGAACTTGGACAGTATTGTAACCAAACATGTTTAGAAATTTACATCATGAAAAATCAATAATGCTTATCCATTGCCAGTACAAGGCAGTAAACGCATAAACCCATATTAAATTGAAAACAAACTTTGGTTTTAAATAGCCATCACAGGTTCAGAACTAAGAAAAAAATCAATTGGAAATATGTTCCATATAACTGAAGGAAACAAAACAACACAAATTTGAGAAGGGAACAAGGGGATTAAGAATTCAAAACAAATTCTACTTTGACAAAACAGAAGAAAAAAACAGAGAAAGGGAAGGGTTTCGGATGCAAGATCCGAACCCCCCCTGGGATTATTACCCTGTGCGTTGAGCTCGAGTTCTTGCTCTCGATATGTGGTGGTGATGTTATTCGCAGCGCCTCCCTCAATTTATAGGTGTTCTTCATCTCTTCCGTCTTCGATTAGGACTTCCTTGTGCGCTGCAATTCTTGCTGCGGATTCTCCGGCTCCAGCTATGCTTGAAGAAGCCAACCCAATGTAGGAGAGGGAGTCTTCGGCTCTTCTATCTCACACGTATCTCTCTCTTTTTCTCTTTTTTTACGCAGCTTCTCTCAACTTCTGAGGTGGACCTTTGGGCTTTGTCATCTTGGTCCTGGATTTCCTTTGAAACCATAAGTCGGGGTAGAGCCCAACTGGATTGCTTTCACATTTTCATCCCACACTTCATGCTCCAAAGATATATCTTATAACCTTTGTCAAGGAGAATTTGGGTCCACAACAATAATATTCAAAAATAAATTGAAAAGTGTGCATTATGAACATATTTTATAAATGATGCCTAGAATGCAAATATGATCATTTAAGTGTAAAAATGCACTTTTTAATGCCCAAAAATACTGATTTGGTAGAGAATAATTAGTGAATATTTTGGACTCAACATAAACTCATGAGGAAAATCATCATGAATAACATCAGGTTGAGTAGAAGAGTGGTGCTCTATCCGTGAAAGATGATCGGCCACCAGATTCTCACTTCCTTTCTTATCTTTTATCTCGATATCAAATTCTTGAAGAAGTAAGACCCAACGAATTAGTCTTGGCATCCTTCTTTTGCATGAGATATTCGATGGCGGAGTGATCGATGTACACAATGATTTTTTGGCCAATCACATAAGAACGGAATTTATCACAAGCATAAACAATGGCCAAAAATTCCTTTTTGGTGGTGGCATAATTGAGCTCAACATCATGCACTAGCCGACTAGCATAGTTGATGACATGCAACTTTTTCTCCTTTTGTTGGCCCAAAACAACGCCAAGTGCATAGTCACTTGCATCGCACATGAGCTCAAATGGGAGTGACCAATCCGGAGAGGTGATTATGGGAGCCGAGATGAGTGCCTCTTTGAGAGTGTTGAATGCCTTAAAGCATTAATTAGTGAAATTGAATTCCACATCTTTGGCCAAAAGATCACACAAGGGTTTAGAAATCTTCAAGAAATCTTTAATGAATCGCCGGTAGAAACCGGCATGACCAAGAAAGCTTCGAACGGCTTTGACATAATGAGGTGGTGGTAGCTTCTTGATTACCTCAATTTTTGCTTGGTCCACTTCAATTCCTTGAGGTGAGATTTTATGCCCAAGAACTATGCCCTCGGTAACCATGAAGTGGCATTTTTTCCAATTAAGTGCAAGGTTTGTTTCTTTGCACCTAATAAGGACTTTCTTCAAATGTTCAAGGCACATATCGAACGAGTCTCCATAGACCAAAAAGTCGTCCATGAAAACCTCCATCATATCTCCAATTAAGTCCGTAAAAATGGAGGTAACACATCTTTGAAATGTGTCGGGAGCATTGCATAGGCCAAATGGCATCCTCTGGTAAGCAAATGTCCCATAGGGACACGTGAATGTAGTCTTCTCTTGATCTTCTGAAGCAATGGCTATTTGAAAATAGCCAGAAAAACCATCTAGAAAGAAATAGTATTCATGACCCGCCACTCGTTCAAGCATCTCATCAATGAAGGAAAGAGGGTAATGATCCTTCCGGGTACCATTGTTGAGCTTCCGGTAGTCAATGCACATTTGCCACCCCGTGACGGTTCGAGTTGGAATTAACTCGTTCTTGCTATTTGTCACCATAGTCATCCCACCTTTCTTTGGGACAACTTGCACCGGGCTCACATAGGCACTATCTGAGATGGGGTAGATAATGCCATAATCAAGTAGTTTGAGTACCTCCTCTTTGACCACTTCCTTCATGTTAGGATTTAGCCTTCTTTGATGCTCAATGGTTGGCTTGTGATTCTCCTCCATGAGAATTCGATGCATACAAAGAGAAGGGTTTATCCCTTTAATATCCGCCAAAGACCAAGCAATGTTCTCTTTATGTTCCCTCAAAATTCTCAATAATTTTTCTTCTTGAACTTGAGTAAGGGGGGATGAAATGACAACCGGGAAGGAGGACTCTTCTCCCAAAAAGGCGTATTTAAGATGAGTAAGGAGGGGTTTGAGAGTTGGCTCTGGTGGTACCTCTTTTGATGGGCGTAGAGGAGATTTCCGGGCACCAAGATCTTCAAACTTTGGTTGCGGTTTGTGGTAGTAGCCATTTCCATGGAGATACATGGCTTTTTGGCGAAGCTCGACATTTTCTACGTCCTCTGTACACCCAAGCATAAGACATGTTTCAAGAGGGTCATCGAGAAATTCATAATCGAATACCTCTTGAGCTAGAGAATCAATGACATCAACTCGATAGCATGTGTCATCATGATGCATCTTCAAAACATCCCACACATGAAATTCTTGTTCTTCATTTCCCACCCGGAATTTGACAACTCCGGATTTCACAGCAATGACGGCGGCGGCGGTTTGTGAAGGAACGCCCAAGGATGATGGGCACTTCCATTTCTTCCATGTCAAGCACAAGGAAATCCGCGAGAAAATAGAATTTCCCAACCTTCACAATAACATCATCCATTACTCCAATAGGATAGCGAATTGATCTATCCACCAATTGTAGTGCCACCGTGGTGGGTTGGAGTCCCCCCACACTTAGCTTCTTGAAGAGGGAATGTGGCATAAGATTTATGTTTGCTCCAAGGTCACACAAGCAACGTATTTCTCCAATCTTCCCAATGGAGCATGGCACCGTAAAGTTGCCCGGGTCACTAAGTTTTGGAGGTAGTTTATTTTGAATGATAGCACTACACTCCACCGTTAGTGCTACCGTGGCAAATTCACCTAGCTTCTTCTTGTTTGAGAGGACACCCTTAATAAATTTTGCATACGAGGGTATCTCCGCAATAGCCTCCGCAAAAGGAATATTGATGCTTAGTTTGGTGAACATCTCCATGAAGTTCTTGTATTTCTCCGGGTTCGCCTTTTTCTTCAAACGTTGAGGATAAGGAATTGCCGGAACATAAGCATCAGGATGCACCTCGGGGGGGGGGGGGGNNNNGCTGTTCTGGTGCTCCCTTCCGAGATAATCTCTTCTTTATTTGAAATGCTTCGAGGCCGCGCCTCGGGCTCCTTGAGTTTCTTTCCAATCCTAAGAGAAATAGCCATAGCATTCTCCCTTGGGTTTACCTCTGTGGTGCTCGGAAGTCGGCCTTGTTCTCTTTGAGACCTTCCCGTTGCTAATTGCCCCATTTGAACTTCCAAATTGTGTATGGAAGTCTTTGTGTATTGCTCTAGTGTATCCATCCTTTGATTAAGCTTCATGTCAAGTTTTGTGAAATGACAATGAAGATTGCTTATGGCGGTCTCTGTGCTAGCTTGATTTTGCTCAATTGTTGATTGAAATTTGGCAATTTGTTTGGTGAGCAACTTGATGGGATCCTCGGAAGATGATGATGGTTCCTCCTTCCTCGGCTCATAGCTTCTTGAGAATCCGGGGGGCAAAATTGGAGCATTGTTACTTCCTCCTTGAGCATTCCAATTTGAGTTACCCCAAAGTTGATTTTGAGAATAATTGTTGCGTTGGGGCTTCCTCTAGGAACCCATGTAGTTCACATCTTCAATCTCGGTGGTATGACCATCAAGAGTGCCTACTTGGTTGACTTGGCTTGGGCCTTGGTTTCCCAATACCGCTCGGAGTGCACTTTGCAGTTCACTTTGCATTGTAGACTTCAACTCCGTCATCCTCCGGTCAAACATATTGTTGAGAGCAACCTCATTGATTGAGGCTATATTGTCACTAGTTCGGAGTTGAGGATTTGAAGCGATAGACTCAATGGTTTCCCAAAGTTCTTCCTCCGTTCGATTTCCCATGTAGCCATCACAATGGTTGTCGATGATGGCTTGGAATTGAGGACTTATTCCTTGATAAAAGAAATCCACTTGAAGGTCAAGTGGAATCCGGTGGTGCGGGCAACTTCGAAGCAAGGCTTTGTATCTCCTCCATGCTTCTTGAAATGTCTCTCCGGGTACGTTTGAGCCGGAATGAGTAGATTTGCTTTCGGAGGTCTTGAGTCATATCTGGAGTGTAGAACTTGAAGGTGAAAGCGTCATACATAGCATTCCACGTGGCATAGGCTCGTGGTGTTTGCTCAAGAAACCACGCTTTAGCGTTCCCTCGCAAAGTGTATGCGAAGAAATGCATCTTGAGATCATCGTCCGATAGGCCATGTCTCGAAATGCCTTGGAGAAATGCGTAGAACTCCGTGATGAAGGAAAGTGGATTCTCACCGGAGTTCCCATGGAATTGAGGGAGCCCGTTGATATATCCATTCTTCACTTCATAATCTCTAGCCGCATTTGAGAGCACGATGCAAGAAGGGGTGTCGGGAACCATCGGTCTCTTTCTTTGATTAAGAGTGAGAGCGGGTGGGGGACGCTCTTCTCGTATTTGATTGTCATTTTGTCGCTCAACTTCGCAGTTGTCACCGTCCATTCTTTGGATTTTTCTAATGGTACGAACAGTTCTCTCCATCTCCGGGTCAAATGTGCCAAGATTGTGAGAACCTTGACTTCTCAGTCGCATAAAACTCGGAGATTCCTACACGAAATAAAAGAGAAAATGCAGTGGTTAAGAAGAAAAATGCAGGATTTTTGACGAAATAAAACACAATAAATTGGACCAAGTCCCCGGCAACGGCGCCAAAAACTTGATCGGAGGTATTTTGTAAGTATACAAAAGCCTGATGTAGTAATAAAACCGGTAAGACCGGGTCGATTTTGTAACGCCACAAAATATGGCCTAAAATTTATTATAAAACAAAAGTAATTTTTGTTATCATTTTGACCAATAAAGAATATTTATACGTTTGACCAAAAATAAAAGGATTTTCAAAATAATGACTTTTTGTTAAAAACTTATTTTTATGGATATGTATCGAAGAGACGAATCAAACGGTACATTTTATGAATCCATCTGATTTATAAATTTCAAACTATGACGATTTTTTAAATATTAAAATTTGTAACTTTGACCCATAAAAATAAACTCAATTCAAAAGTGATTTCATAAAATTAGAAATCTTAATTTTTGACACTTGATAACATCATATTAATCATTTGGCTTTAATTCGTATATTTTTATCTCATTCATATTATTAAATTAATTTATAACGGAGACAGACCTGAACACTGAGAAAAATAAAAGTTCTTAGAAAAATATTTTGATTACGTCAAAGTTCTAGTTTTGATAGTCTAATTCTAAAATTACAATCCGTTTTCAATTCGGAGCAGTTTGGGCGAAAAAGTGCGTACCGTTTGGAAAAAACTGTTTAGTTTTGGCAAAAAGCCAAAACTTAAATTATCAAATCTCTTCCAAATCACGGACCAGCCCATCCTAGCTCCACTTTTGCTCCACTAGCCACCTAAAGTCTCTCCCTACATAATACTTCCAAAGTATTATGTTATAATACTCCACCACCACAATTATCTTCATTATCATCATGTTCCACCATCATCACCATCATCTCATCTCTCCTCTCTCCATTCTCTCACTATCGGAAACTTCAAGGAGAGAAGAAAACACCCTCCTCCATAGATGGTTCAAGGAAGAAGAAGAAACAAGAAGAAACCATCCATAGTTTCCAAATCATGAGTTCCAAACGCAGCATCAACTTCTACGTAAGTTCTGTAATTTTCCATCCATTATCTCGAACTACCTTTTGAACCAAATTGGAGCCCCGGACAATACGAATCCAACCCAACAAACGGCTCGCGATTTCGTTAAGTAACGAAGAAGATATGGCCAAAATACCGGGACTGCGCCAGTGGTGGCGAGCTCCTCGGGTTGGACCACCTTCTTCACCAAATTCATATTGTTTCATTCCAAGAACTCACCATAAACTCTCTAACAATTATTAGGAACATCCGGAAGGTTTCGTAGAGAAGGTTCGGTGTTGGAATATTGAAGTTAATTGGTTAATCGTCGGAACCGTTGTTCACCGGAGTGTTCAAAATTCTGGACAGCAACTTTCCCCTAACTTCAGGTCCGATTTACACTATTTAAAATTCATTATCTCAAAATACTTTCTATACAAAAGTTATAGCCTTACATCTTAGAAATCCACAGAATCAAACGGTTTGCAACTTCGTGAAGAAACGATGGAGATATGCCCAAAATACCGCAGGCTGTCCAGTTGTGACGGAAATGACAAAGTTGGCAAATTTCAATGTTGTTTCCACTCCCGCTCATCCGTAAGGTTTCGACCGATGATTTCCAGGTCTGTACCTTTGCGTTAGACTTGTCGAATCATTCATCACATACGTACATGAACATATATGTAAATCCATATGTTGAAATCATCCCAAAATATATATGTGATACATATATTAGTCATCTTTGTGTTAAGACCAAAATATACCAAATCCATAAAGTTAATATATATATATATATATATATATACACACACATAAGTATATATAAACATTTGAGATCAACCCAAAAATATGTATATATTAATTAATGATGTTTAAAAGGCTTAAAGAAGTATTTTTGGACACTCAAAATATCAAGAGTAAGATTCGCAGACCCAAACGGTCGACGCAAACGGTCGACCGTCGCGTTAAACATCAAAACGGACCACGACTGTCAGCAAAACGGTCGACCTCCGGTGACTAACGGTCGACCGTCGCCTGCCCAGCCGAGAACCACCATCGCCATCCAGTCAACAACGGTCGACCGCCGGTCAACCGCGGTCGACCGTCACGGTGATCCGTCAAATCCGACCTGATGAAGATCAAGGTCGACCTCGCGCCAAATAGTCGACCGTTCCGAGCCCCGTAGCTTAATTAAATGATATTTTTATCTGATTTCACCCAAATAAAATAAAGTATATTTATCCATTCATATTGGTTACAAATTGTTCATATCATATGACTCATATCATCACACATATTGTAGCATATCATATCATATGCATGCGTAAGAGATCATGCGTAATTGCGTCTCTTATAGCGTGATGTGCGGGACTTACTAGTCTGACATCACCCGTTCCGGGCTTAGTGTACGTACATGGTATTCAGGCTTCGAGTACCACCCCTATCTTTCTAGTCTCCTTTGTGAGACTAAGGCCGCGTGAGTTCGTCGTACCAAATGGGCGAATCTCATAGCGCAAGGGTGTCCTTGCTCGTTAGAAACATACAACATGAAATCATCATCAAGTAAAATCATCATGACTATGTTTGACATCAATTACGCATCATGTAATCATCATCAAGAACAATCAAATTGATTAAATTAAATGTTCCATCATGTAATTATCATTAAATATTTATCATCATGATTCATCAAATTGTCTATATGATATAATGTGCCATATTATGAATATTATTATACATTTTATGGATATATATATATGTATATGTATATGTCTGTGAATCATTCTACAATTCTAGCGTGGTAGCACTCAGCGGTTTCGCTGAGCGTGTAGTTTGTATTTTTCATTGACTACACGTAGGTAACAAGAAGACAATGATGAACCATTCCCGGAGGGCATTGAGTCAGAGGAGATGCAAGGATGGCAGGAAAATGTTTGATCATCAGATTTTAAAATGTGTCATGATTTGATTATTATTGTACTTCCGCATTACTCTGAAAATATTTTTAAATGGGTCGCGATCCAGAGTCTGTAAATTTGATATTTATAAGTAATTGTCATTTTCAAATGTCAAGCGAAATTTTTATTTAACTCTCGTTTCACCTTAATTCGTGTAATTTCGGGTTATACGGATTGGGGTGTTACATTTTGGTATCAGAGCAAAACGATTTTTGGATCATTGAGTCAATATTTTCAAAGTCCTGCATCTGCATCCTTCATGACATTTCTGCCCCGGTAAGGTAATCAACAAGTAAGTTACTATGGCATAACACACATGCTTAACTCATTGAAAATTTGTTTCCTTTGAGTTGCTAGTATCCTCATAGACTCGGTTACAATAATGTTTAGATTACCTCGAAATGTTTTTCGACGATCACAGTCGACATCAGAAGATCAAGAAAGGGACTGTAAACCCGATAAGCGCGACATATATGTATGTCATAGTACGCAAATGGCTAAGTGAACGATGTGAATCAACTTCTATCAAGCCGAAGAATACGTCAAAGAAAGAACGTTCTCAAATAGGAAGTGAATAAATTCCCCATGAGTGAACCTATTGTTTTCTAAGAACAAGAATAGAACCTCACAAACCAGATCGAATACAGCATATGTATCGAATCTGAAATGCATTATAGGGGTGAATCTACATACAAACCTTAAGATAATTGACTCGTTCGTATACCATATTGACGTGAAAAGTCGCAACAAGATGACAGTACAAAACAAGAGCTGAAGTAGTCACACCAACAATGAAAGACTAGAAGATAAAGAAAAGGATTAATATTTACATGGTACATTTTGATGTTGGAAATAAATACTCTTCTGAAATGCACTGGTCATGCAGCTTAGAATGATATTTATGACTAACGCATAATGTACATGGATAATATTATATTACAGATGCAACTCTAAGTCTAATCTTCCAGAATTTGCGAACTCTTCATAACTGGAACCAGGATCTGGGAAAGCCTTAGCAAACTCCAGCTTGTCCAAAAGCTCATCAACAAAGAAAGAAGAAATGAACAGTTTCCTTTGATTCAAATCCATGAAGCTCTGTCTCACCGCATCATCTAGAAACCTGATTAGGTTATTGAAATAACCGTCATTGTTCAAAAGACCAATGGGTTTACTATGTAACCCTTCGGATGCCCATGAGATCAAAGTGAATAAACCTTCCATAGTGTCAATCCCTCCAGGAAGTACAATGAAGGCTTCCACAATATGATTCATCTCGAAATACTTATAGTAACTGCTGGAGACGGTGTACTCCGCACCATATGTTGGTCCATAGACCCCTCGTGTTGCTATATACCCAGGTATGAAACCTCTGACTCTACCACCATTATTATAGACTATTGAAGCTACAGCTCCTTGAAGGCCAACGTTGCCTCCTCCGTAGGTAAGCCTGATTTTTCACCTTACCAACTCCCGTCCTAGATCAACCGCTGTAGCCATGAACCTTGGATTGCTACCAAGAGCATGACTACCAAGTAGGCCAACGAATCTTATGGTATTAGGAAGAGCTCGAGAAGTTCCTTCCATAATGTGAGAATGTGGGACGCTCTTGCCACAATTTGATATATATAGACTCTGAAACTGGACCATTGATGGGAAAATAATTATCACCAGCCTAAAAACATACAGGAAAGTGGATTTGCTCCAGACAAGAATGTACTCGCCGATACTACAGTCTGCTGACGACATGACATATTGAGACTCATGAATAGTTAGGCTCATTGCCCTGAAATACATTCAAATCCGAGACGAAAAGTCAAAATGGCTATTTACCTAAGACCATGACCCCTTGAGTAACTTTGATAGAGTGAAACATTAAAGGATGAAAACCTACTGTTTGCCAAATAATTCGCAAACGCTATATTTGTATCATGTGACCTATATCCTTGAAATACTAAGGCTTGTTGTGTTAATTACACGCTTAAAGATTGAATTCCATATTTTTTTATATATATTAATTCATTGAGAACTTGTTTTAACTCATAATTCTCCATCAAATCAAAAAAAAATGTTTAATGATACTGAACTTCAAAAAAATCACGCATGTGTCCGTAGAATCTCAAATATATTAGAATATGACTATGTATATAACTTATCATGTTTTTGATAATAAGTAATTTAACTATTGTGTTACGAATATTAGTGATATGACGAATACACTAATACTAGTTTTCTACCCCGTGCTTCGCACGGGCTCGTGTTATATGCATGTTGTTTGCGTTTTTAAATGTATATTTGATGGAAAAAATAGATGAATACCAAGGCGCAATGTGTTGTTTGAATAGTAATAATCATTTTTATAAGTATGTTAGTTGTCATTTTTTAAAGAACTTCATATTTAAGATATTCAATAGTGATGTTGTACTTTAATTTTTTTAAAAATAATTTTATTAAAAAATTTAAAAGAGTGTAAGATCCAGTAGAAGCCCATAAGAAGGGAAAAGAAAAAGCAAGAGAGATAGAACCGAAGTCACTTTGAATTAAAAGAGAAAAAAATGAAAAGAAAAAAATCCAGCATGATAACCAAACTCCAAACTCAACAAAAAAGTAATGATCAAAGCAAAAACTGTCATTCAATAGCCAAACAAACCAAAAAAACATCCTTACCAATGTTCAAACTTATTAAACTCAAGTGTAGTTCCAACAAAGGGCAACCTCGTCAAAATTTGAGTACAGATTTTGGTACCAAGGTGGTAGAAAACAGCAGTTGTATATACATCCTCCAACTTCATCACCAATAATTTAGCCAAACCTAAGGCTCTTCGAACCAAACAAAAAAAGAATTAAACTACAAATAGAAGTTGCACAACCAAACAGAATTAAACTTTTATAGGTAGACCTTGTCAGCAAAATACCAAGCTTTTTTTGTCACCTGTTCAATATGTCATTATATATAGTAAACCAAAAAAAGTTGGATTCCATGAAGATTGCCAAATGATATTTGACAGCTAGCTAAACCCCAACACTAATAAAGATCTGTATTCATAGTTTGTAAAACCATATGATTGGGTTTGAAAAAGAGTAAATGAGAAAATGACTAATTTTTCAAGAAAATGTCATTGATATTGAATTGCCAAGACATTATACATACTTTTACAACACAAACATTTCAACCTTTAGTTGGGTTTAGAGTAATAATGTTTCTCAACAAAACTAACTTCAATATCATACATGTAATATATGAGAGTAAATTCATTTAAAAGCTAGAATTCACTTTTGAAAATGAAAAAACACACGTAATTACCACTAATCAAGTGTATCTTCTTCTTTTTCTTTGATTAGCACTTTGGTAAATGTAATTAACAGAGAATCTCATGCAGACCAAATTTTTTTAAGGCAACTGATTTTGAATTATAATTTTTCTATTATGAACTTGAGGCTCTAGAGTTTTGGAGCATTTTTTTGGAATATCAAATATAGGTTAATAAATTTGCAGAGGGGAAGGTGTTTCATCGTTCGGTCAGTATAGCATAGACTCTTCTACCAAATCAATTATTCAATCGATAAGCGAATTAAATTCACCAACCTTAATTCTTTGTATACCCAATATGCTCCCGACCCCCTAATGGAACAACCCAGCTGTGCAAAAAAAAAAGGGAGTGAAAATAATGAATATGTTGTTGAAGGCATGTGCATTATTTTCCAATAGAACATTAAAATTTAGCGTTGCAAAAAATAATTTGACTTTGCCTTCTTATGAGAAGAGTGGTCACCTGAGTAATACGGAGGACTCGTTAGTATCTTGTTCTTTGAGTAAAAAGAGAGGAGAAGTGGTTGAAACTAAGAAGTAAGAATGATGATAACTTTCAACTCCTAATGATACTACATAACAGCAATGTACAGTTTTGCAAGCAGAATAACATTTTAGCTACACATAGAAATAACAGCCTATGAACAAAAAAAGCTATTGAGATAAAATCTTTACAAATTTGTCTAGATAGATTGTAAAATGGGAGAGAATAAGGTAACAAAGATATTGAAAAATTGGGAAAATAATGGAAAATGTAAATTTTGTGATGATAGATTGTACCTTCCAAATTCTCATCTTTTGTACAATATGGCATGATTTTTAATGTCATTAATTTGCGGTTCCATCCTATACTTTTGAAGGTAAACAACATGGGCAAGAGTTAAGTATCAGTAGTGTTAAAACATTCCAGCTGCATAAATTAATTAATAGCAAAAAGTAGTAAGATGATATATCAATTAAATATATGAGATATGAAGTGCAAGAATCCAATTTTTAGGAGGCTCTGCGCCTCTGCCATGATTTATCCTAGGTCAGACTGATGACTTGGGTGAGTTGGGTCCATCCTGACATGCAATTGCTCTCTCATTACCTCAAGAAGTATACTCGGTGTTAGGTTCAGCCTAGTTAAGAAGTAGAAAAGAAAGGAAAAGAATTTAATCAGAATAGAGAAATAGACTACAATGTATGAGACAAAGGATCAAATCATTGATTCAAAGTTTAAGGATTCTATGGCAATACACACATTTCATAGTTACCATATCTAGAAAGAAAAAAATGAAATGGAACTGAATTATGAAATTGAAATGAAAAAAATGCACAAAGAAGGAAAAAGATGCATGAAAAATACCCACAATTTTTCCCTCTGCTTTTTCCAGTAGCACCCATCAATTCATAGTTACACACATTTTAAGGATTCTTTGGCAATATGAAATTGAAATGAAAAAATGCAAAAAGAAAGAAAAAGATGCATGAAAAATACCTTTGATTTTTCCCTCTGCTTTTTACAGTAGTACCCATCAATTTGCAACAACTCACAGCCCGATTCAGCTTTACATTCCTATATTGCAGATGTAGGTTACACGGGTTTGAAGACCAAATATTAGGGTTTAAGATCGAAGTAAAGTAATAACTAAAATTCACCTGAAGTATTCGATGCTTCAACATACCAAAGTAGATATGTGATCAGAAGGGATTAAAATGAAAGTTTAATATCTAGGTAATAAGTGGTGTATTAAATGGATTAAAACAAATGAGCACATTTACCTCTTCCTTTTATCGTGTCAAACACCTTTGAGAGGTGAAAATAGACACTCGTAATCTCAGAGTATCAATATGAAATTGAAATGAAAAAAAAATGCAAAAAGAAAGAAAGAAAAGGATCCATGAAAAAATACCCAGAAAATTACTCATGGGTGACGCGAGTTTTGTTGAAATAACTCTCAGGTCCCTCTATTTTCAAAAAGGCAGCAAAGGTCCTTACATTTTGTTGTAATAACTAGAAGGGGACATTTCATCCAATATTTCATCTATAAACGTTAATAAATGTATTTTTTCCTATTCTTTTCTAAATGTTTTAAGGTAATAAATCTTAGGTCGCTCCTTTTTTTATTTCTTTGTTTTTCTTTCATTTTATTACTATTTTTTAAAGTGTTATTTTAAAATTTCTCCTATAAAATCGTATAAAAATTCAAAATTGTTTATATTATATTAAAACAAATGAAATAAAAAAATTCTAAAAAAAGAAAAAACAAGGTAATGGCAAAATAGGAAAAACGGTATGGAAAAATAGGAAAAAAATACATTTATTAACACTCACGAATGATGTATTGGATGAAATGTCCCCTCTCAGTCATTACAACAAAATGTAAGGACCTCTGCTGCCTTTTTGAAAATAGAGGGACCTGAGAGTTATTTCAACAAAATTCGCGTCACCTGCGAGTAATTTTCTGAAAAATACCTGTAACTTTTTCCTCTTCTTTTTGTAGTAGCACCCATCAATTCGCAACACCTTGTCCCCCGACTGAGCCCTTCATTCATGTATTGTAGCAGTAGGTTACATGTCTTTGAAAACCAAACCATTAACGGTTTAAGATCAATGCAAAGGAATAACTTAAAACGCACCTGAGGTATTTCGTGTTTTAGCATACCAAAGTAGATATGTGCTTAGAAGGGGAATTTATCCCTTTAGTTCAGCTCTTGGAAATAGCCTAAGATAATACTCTTGAAAAAACTATCAAAACAAAAAGACAAAATGGTTAGGGATTCTTAAATTTATAAGCCTAAAAGTGTTTTCTATACATATCTAAGGGATTCTTTAAAAGTGAATTCTATATACATTGTCATCATCTTAATTAATAGTAATGACATTAAGCATAAGTGAAAGCACCATTAACAAAGCACGCACAAGTAACCAAATTTGAAAAAATTGTAAACTTGTAGGTGATGCTAAGCTTCACTAAAGAGTTCATAGACATGTTTATAGCTACAGAAACATTTTGTAATGTATAGAGTGTAAAAGAGCATTAAGTTGATTAAAACTACTCTAGCTGCATAAGAGAAGTTTTTACTTCTAAACAATTGGGCGCTCAAAGCGCATTAGATCGTATATAATGAATATTATATCAGTTGAACTTTTAAGATAAAAATAAGGTCATGCAAAGAAAATATTTAGTACTTCTAACTTTAAAATAAAATCAAACAAAATTAAGGTTGTAATTAAAGAGGAGGTAGGGGAAAAATTCTACAACCTTATTGTTAGTATTATTCTGAGAACAGAAGTGATAGATTTTACAGTAAAAATTTTGAGACTATCTCACATGAAGTTTTTGTGTAGCCACTTAGAGGGTCAACACGTTGAACTTAAATACAAGCCAAATGGATAAGGGTAATCTAAAAAATAATGGCAATTACCAAACGTGAATAGCTATGAATTACGATGTGATGACTTTAAAAAAAATTAAACAACCACAATGCATCTAAGTATCTTATTCAAAAGCTGTCACGCCACCCTCGCCTCAAAGAAAATTTGTGGGTGACAAACTGGGTTAAACTCGAATGTTTGTTCTAAGAAGAAACTTATCGCAGAGATTAATATTTAACTCAACTATCAAGCCTGAGAAAGCCGGTTCTGCATTAGAACAATAGAAAACACAACACTTGCAGCCCCAATCCAACCACCAATAGAAACTCCAACATGTGAGGATGCCAAGGCAGCACATACCGAATTAACAAATATAACGTGCCGAGCCTTTTGAAGTTTACACACAAACTTGACGATTATATAGTTTTTATGAGCATCCCTGTTGGAATCGTCATTCCTCCTAGAGAGACCACCACAACCACTATTCAACGAAGATATCGCTGACCTTCTTCATCTACCTGCTCCGTAGATAAATTTCAAAGATGTGAGGCTAAAGATCTCAAACATTTTTTTGCTCCAATTTTTCTATATGCTATCATCGAGCTTCTGCTAGCAATAACTAAAGTTAAAGGCATGGTCTTTATTAGGTTTTGATGGTCTTTATTAGGTTTTGATCTATGATTACCTGGCTGGGTTGATCTTGGTCTGCAGTTTCCCCATCATTTCTTAATTCTGTAGTCTTTAAATCCTTTTCCTCATTGTCCAATTGCCTTTGTTGTGCATTCTCAACTACTGCGTAGGTATGATCCTAGCTTTATCTCTTTGAATCTGCAATTTAGTATGAGTATCCACTGTTAGTTCCAAATTGTGTTGGCATTATTTTTTGACAAACGAATAGATTTACCTAGAATTATTTTTGATGGTTTATTTAGACTTAGAGTCCTAGCATGTGAAGGAAGAGAAAGAGGAAAGAGCTTGAAGAGAGAATTCTAATCCTACTTGAATTCTAATCCTACATGGTTTACTATTCTTGTGGAGGAAGGCATGGTTGAGAATCCTAAGCACACTCCAACATGGCTATTCTATTCTATTAATATCTTCACCCTCCCTTAGGGTTTTGTGCGTGAAAAACTACTAAAAACCAGAAGCAAATTCGATCAAAAGAAAAAACAAGGTGCAGATTTTGAGACTGTAAATTCTCTGGACAGCCCGCACAGATTTGATCATCGCCGGAGATCCGACCGTTGGATTTTTCTGAAATTTTCAAAGATTGTTCCCAACACATAGGGCTTCAACGTGTTCAAATTTCACATCAATCGGAGTTACGGATCTTCTGTTATCGAAGTTACAATCTGTACACTGTTGCTGATTTTTTGCAGAAAACACTGCCCTGGTTTTCTCGATGGTTGGAGTACCAAATCTTGTCTGATCGTGCTGAAATTTTAGGAGGAGTCTAAGGACTCGTGGAGCTTCAATCTGAACGGTGGAGATCGAATTTCAACGGTTCAATCTCGTGTTAAGAGCTTCTGAACAGCCTGCATATTTTTGTAGATCAAGAAGAATCTTTATTTGAAGGTGTATTGGAATCTACGTCCTTGAAGAAGATCTTTGAGAAGGTGTAACAAGCCGTGGAGATATACGCAAACCGAGTTTGTCGTCAAGCCATTCGTAAGTAGACAAATCAATACATTAGAAGGTTCTGTTGTGATTGATTGTGTAATTCTTACGGTGATTTAGTGGAAGGGCTATTACACGGACGTGGGCCTTGCAGACGTAGGAGAATTTGCTCCGAACTGCGTGAACAATTCTGGTGTCTTGCTTGCTGTTTTTTTTCTTCATATTTTACGTGTGTGCTTGTGACAGAGAACTGTTATAGCACACTGTCCGTCATCTGTTACTGGACAGTGCTACAGCGTCTTCTCTGCAGCATAGTGGATTGATTTGTTTGCATATCTCTTAATTGGTGATTTCCGCTGCGCCCCCACGAACTTACAATTGGTATCAGAGCTTGGCAAGCTTAAGTTATTAGCTTGATTGATCTATCACCATGGGAGATATTCAAGAAGGTGCTATTGTCTTTAGACCTCCACTATTATGCGGCCATGATTATACTTTTTGGAAGTGTCGAATGAGAGCTTTTCTTAAGTCTCTTGGTGGACAGGTTTGGAGAAGCATAGAGGTTGGATGGTCAGCTCCGACTATGACCGATGCAGATGAAGAACTAATTCAGAAACCTTATGAAAGATTTAGCAAGAAAGAAAAGGATGCCGCAGAATCGAATGATCAGGCTTTGAATGCAATCTTCGGAGCGGTTGACAGAAATCAGTTCCGTCTTATCTCAAATTGCACAGAGGCCAAGAGAGCTTGGGACATTTTGCTTATTACTCATGAAGGCACTACAACAGTCAAGATAGCCAAACTTCAGATCGTGATGTCTAAAATTGAAAACCTTAAGATGGAAGATACTGAGTCTATCACAAACTTTCATGGGCGAGTTAGAGAGTTGGCAAATGAGGCTGAAAGGCTTGGTGAACCAATTACAGAACACAGGCTGGTGTTGAAAGTTCTACGTTCTCTTCCAGAAAAATACTCCATGGATGTCAAAGCTATTAGACAAACACAATCTCTAAATACTATGTCTCTTGACGAGCTGATGGGGAACTTAGAAACCATAGAGTTGGAGATGCATGAAGATCTACGACGTAAAAAGCAACATGTCATCCTCGTTGAAAAAGAGAAGCAGTGTGTTAAAGAAAGTGTTGACGGTGACTTTGATAGTGACGTAGATCCAAGGGAGATGCTTATAATTGTTGAAGAAAAATTTCAAGAGTCTCTACGGGTCAACAAGAAAAAATGTTTGGAAAATGATAGCCTCAAACGTGAACTTGCTGAATCAAAACGCGATGTGGAACAACTCATCAAAGAGTTACAGAGATACAAAGGTAAAGTTACAGCAGAGAATGACACAGAGGATGATACAGAAGATAACATAGAGGTTGACACAGCAGAAGAGCTAGCTATTCTCCAAAGGAAGTGGGTAGAACTTGTTCAAGCCAAGCAGAAAACTGTCCTGGAGAATCATCAGCTTGTNGTCTCTACGGGTCAACAAGAAAAAATGTTTGGAAAATGATAGCCTCAAACGTGAACTTGCTGAATCAAAACGCGATGTGGAACAACTCATCAAAGAGTTACAGAGATACAAAGGTAAAGTTACAGCAGAGAATGACACAGAGGATGATACAGAAGATAACATAGAGGTTGACACAGCAGAAGAGCTAGCTATTCTCCAAAGGAAGTGGGTAGAACTTGTTCAAGCCAAGCAGAAAACTGTCCTGGAGAATCATCAGCTTGTCGCCGAGCGCAATAGACTAAAGGAGAGTATTTCAGAACTAGAAAAGAAGATTGAAGACTTAGAAGGGCAACAATCAGATCTCAAGTATGAATTAAATCAACTCAAAAACTTTCACAAGTGGATGAGAAGTGCTGGAGCAAAAGCTATTGAGGAACAAGTGAATGTTTCAAAATTTTATGGAGACAAGACGGGTCTCGGATTTTCAGGTTCTGAAAGCAATAAGACTCCACTTGACTTGTTTGTTGATCGAAGAAAGGAAATTGCTCAAAAAGTTCCACAACGAAGGAAAACAGAAGCTGCTACATCTGCTGGAACATCTTCTGCAAAATCTGCTGAAGCATCTCATGAAGCTTCTGCCGGAACAATTTATGCAGCACCCTATGCAAAAAGGCAAAGAGTTGTGACACAATCTAGTATGAGAAGACACAAGGATCATTATGCTAAACCTGAAAGGTATTCTTATACAAATGTCTATGCTAATTATGTTTGTTTTTGCTGTGGAAAAAGGGGACACATTCAGAGGAAATGCAAGATTTTTAAAGAGCAAAGACACAGAAAAAAGAATGTGACAACAAGGATGATTTGGGTACCTAAGAATCAGTACAAAACAGGTGATAATCCTTGTGTGAAAGATGTTTCTTCTGATCATTGCCATGTTAGTAGTGCAAGCTTGCATCAAGAAGAAAAGAAAATAGATCGTTGTGCTCTAAATCATCTCATAAGTGTGATGAAGTGGCACGTCCTAGTCATGAGAGTGAGAAGTTTATGACTATGAAAAAACGGGCATTGGGCATGTGTAAAAGAGCATTTGATGGGAATCGGTTTGGTATACTCAGATCCCGCTTGGGTCTGTGCACACCCATCTCTACCTGATTTAGACGATGCTCTAAGAGGTGTTTCATCTCCAGCGTGAAATACCTTAGAGCATAAATGTTTTTTCTGGTTGTACACATGTCTATTTCTTCTTGCAGACTATTACTTTTTTAGATGGATCGTCCGAGGGGGAGTCGCTCAAGTGTGGCACAGGTTGATGTGAAAAAGTCTAGGTCTATTTTTATGTTCCTTATTGTAATGCTCAAGCTCGCTTGAATGTTACTCTTCTCTTTTTGCCCCAATATTCTTAATAAAACCTTTGCCATTTTTTATGCAAAAAAGGGGGAGAAGAGGTTCAAAACAGCTGAGATTCGTTTTTGTCAAAAAATTGCCAAAGGGGGAGATTGTTAGTTCCAAATTGTGTTGGCATTATTTTTTGACAAACGAATAGATTTACCTAGAATTATTTTTGATGGTTTATTTAGACTTAGAGTCCTAGCATGTGAAGGAAGAGAAAGAGGAAAGAGCTTGAAGAGAGAATTCTAATCCTACTTGAATTCTAATCCTACATGGTTTACTATTCTTGAGGAAGAAGGCATAGTTGAGAATCCTAAGCACACTCCAACATGGCTATTCTATTCTATTAATATCTTCACCCTCCCTTAGGGTTTTGTGCGTGAAAAACTACTAAAAACCAGAAGCAAATTCGATCAAAAGAAAAAACAAGGTGCAGATTTTGAGACTGTAAATTCTCTGGACAGCCCGCACGGATTTGATCATCGCCGGAGATCCGACCGTTGGATTTTGCTGAAATTTTCAAAGAGTGTTCCCAACACATAGGGCTTCAACGTGTTCAAATTTCACATCAATCGGAGTTACGGATCTTCTGTTATCGAAGTTACAATCTATACACTGTTGCTGATTTTTTGCAGAAAACACTGCCCTGGTTTTCTCGATGGTTGGAGTACCAAATCTTGTCTGATCGTGCTGAAATTTTAGGAGGAGTCTAAGGACTCGTGGAGCTTCAATCTGAACGGTGGAGATCGAATTCCAACGGTTCAATCTCGTGTTATGAGCTTCTGAACAGCCTGCATATTTTTGTAGATCAAGAAGAATCTTTATTTGAAGGTGTATTGGAATCTACGTCCTTGAAGAAGATCTTTCAGAAGGTGTAACAAGCCGTGGAGATAGACGCAAACCGAGTTTGTCGTCAAGTCATTCGTAAGTAGACAAATCAATACATTAGAAGGTTCTGTTGTGATTGATTGTATAATTCTTACGGTGATTTAGTGGAAAGGCTATTACACGGACGTGGGCCTTGCAGACGTAGGAGAATTTGCTCCGAACTGCGTGAACAATTCTGGTGTCTTGCTTGCTGTTTTTTTTCTTCATATTTTACGTGTGTGCTTGTGACAGAGAAGTGTTATAGCACACTGTCCGTCATCTGTTACTAGACAGTGCTGCAGCGTCTTCTCTGCAGCATAGTGGATTGATTTGTTTGCATAGCTCTTAATTGGTGATTTCCGCTGCGCCCCCACGAACTTACATCCACATCTAAATGGAACAAAGATGCAGAAATAGAAACAGTAGACTGATACAAATCAAGATGAATTGAGGAAAGGTACCCTTGATCTAGAGCCTCAAACTTGTTTCTTGGTCCCTCAATGATTAAGTTAATCAATATGGTAAGGTCATATTTGTTAGCGTTCCTATTTTACAATAAATTTGGGTTACCGCCAAACCATCATATTTTTTAAGCCCTAGCACTCGTGAAGTAAGGCAATCAAAAGTAAGCAATAAACACATTCACCTGCATGTAGTAACTATGATATAGTATGAGATCCCCGGCCATTCAAGGAACCTCGCTATATCCATGTAGAAAAATGGCAGCAAGCATTTATTTCCTACAATAATGATAGTTTTTATTTTATTTACAAAATGAAAAGAAATTATGTGAAAACTACACAAAACGACTTAGGTGCAGCATAAAAGCACATAAAAAACATTATTGGGACATTTGATGAAAGTTCTCAATGTTACCAGCCAAAAAGGTAACTGCAACATATTAAAAAAATACAACTCAGTGTAATAGTTTTACTTAAATAAGAGCATGAAAAGTTATTATATACTTATAACATCTGATCTAGGTATGACAGTAAAGTTATTGTCTGATCCAGAGATTCTTACATACCGATAAATGCTTCTGCTGCTTCTTGTCTCCCATGAACTTCTAAAAACCTTGTAACAACAACCTAACACAAAAACAACATACACAAAATATATATTAAAAAAACTAATCTAGCATAAGGAGGAAAGACATTCAAGATACTCTCTTCTCTTTGTCTTCGCAAATACTTCAATTTTTTTGATCATCTTATCTACCTCATCAGCAGGCAATGTGCTAGCGCATGTTATAGTAATGTCTTGTTCTTTCCACTCCTTGTAAAAAAAAGTGACAAAAACTGAGTGTTATATCATGTGCTTAAGTTTTAACTTATTCAATAACCAATAAGCGTTTTTAAAAAAAAACTAATAAGCATGAAATTGATGATGGTTATATATCTTTAATACTTTGCCAAAGACGTGAGTGTTTACCTCCATTTGCTGGCTGCTGCTACCCTTGTGTAATTAAACCAAAAAAGATGTTCTGAATATTAAAAGTGAGTGAAAAAGCTGCCAAATACTACATATGTGCTCCTAAAATAGCACGAAAAACCAATTCCTAATACAAATTCTTCCAAGACTATGCTCCTATTAAACTCAAGACCAGAATCAGGGGACCAAGCAGCTTATATAAAAAAATCATTGAAACCTACTATCAATTGAAACATCTCCTATCATAGTGAAGAGGAGGAAACTTGCTTTTAATGCAATCATTCGATGCCACCTCCCTGGTTCATCGACTTGGAAATCTTTGTTATAAGGGTGAAATCCGCAACATCCAGAATGGTTGCCAATCTGAGTAATCGTAATAGAATTTTAGCAACAGAAGAAGATCTGGGGCTCTTTTCAATTTAAATAGCTTCATCAACATTAAAATCAAATGCAAACTCAATAATATCAACACTCTCAATTTCATAGCTTCAAGAGTGTGATTCTAATTTCTTGAAGGAAGTAAATCTTTTATAACAAACTTATCCGGAGTCCCTTTTTTGAAAATGTTTATGCTTTCTAATTTAAATAAAAGCGTCGAAGAATAAAATAATAAACTTAAGAAAGAACCTGGAACTTAGATATGTGAAACCATATGCAGCCCCCTCCTTGTCTTCTTATCTGTTGCATGTATCCACAAATAATTCACACTCAAAAATCTGATTTGTACAATAAATCTAAGTTTATCATATTCATCAAACCCTGTAAAGTTCATGAATTAGACTTGATGTCATTCACACTCAAAAATCGTATTTGTATAATAAATCTAAGTTTATGAGATTCATCAAACCCTGGTTCATGAATTAGACTTGTTTAGAAGGAATCACTCCGTATTCTCGAAAGACTGATTCAAATGCTTGAAAAGTACCACAGGGAACATCCAAGGTGGAGCACCAAAAAGGAATACTGGCGTGTATAGTAAGACGATGAGGATTTGGTAGGAAGACGACGCTCCACTCGGCTTACTTTTAAAATGCCATGCAATAAGCCATATGGAAACATCCCCATCGGAAAAATCTTCTTAAATGAATTAGACAAAGAAACATTTTCGTTTTAAAAATAGACCTTGTTAATTATAAAATTAGCAAAACGATAATTTGAAAAGTGAGACGTTTTGACCAATATCTACACTAATGGTAGACCACTAACAGGAGGTAAATTCAAGCATATGATTTCAATTTCAGATTCTGTATTCCCCTTTTTGTTGATGAAAAAACACCATTATTTGGTGTTCCCCTTAGTGGCCATTTAGGAGAGAATTGATACTTTTTATATAGTCAAACTGACAATGAGGAGGTAAATTCATGCATTTGATTTCAATTTCAGATTTTGTATTCCCCTTTATGTTGATGAAAAAATACCATTATCTGGTGACCCCCTTAGTGGCGATTTAGCATAGATGTTAAATATATTAAATATATTTAATATTATTGTATTATGATTTGTTTCCATACTTGTATAGCTTTCCTAGAATACCTCTCCTACCATAACTAGGATTGAGATGTTGTATATATATACATGTACTCCTCACATAATTAATCAATGAAAATACAATTCTTCATGGTATCAGAGCCACACCAAAAACCCTAAAATTCTCTTCCCTTGTTTCGGCCTCCTCCTCCTTCTGCCGAACAGCAGCGCCGCCGCACCTCCTCCCTCTTCCCTCGGCCGACTGCTCCTCCTCCACCATGACGGACAGTGATATCACATCTCAATCCTCTAGCCCAAAACCTCCCCATCTTGCTTTCTCCGTCTCAAATGTCAAACTTCATGTTCCAATTCAACTCAGTTTTTCTCAACCAAACTATAAAAAGTGGAGCCGCTTGTTCCTCCTTCTTGCACAGCGGTTCAATCTCCATGGCTATCTCAATGGCTCTATTGCTCCCATCTCCGACGACGACGACGAATGGTTCCAACTTGATTCTATTCTCTAGGGATGGATTCTCTCCACCATCACAGATGAGGTGTCTGATCTTATTCTCTCTTCTGTCTCTACTGCATCTGCCCTCTGGAAGATGATTCATGATTTGTTTCACGACAATAAGCACGCTCGAGCCATGCAACTCGAGCATCAATTTCGCACCACCGTCAAAGGATCTACCCCTATGGCTGCATGATGTCAAGAGCTGAGGAATATTGCAGATTGGTTAGATGACGTCGATGCCCCTGTGTCTGAGCACCAACTAATACTCCAGATGCTGCGCGGCCTGCCCGACGATCTACAAGCCCAAACGTCGTTTCTCCAATTTCAGGATCCTTTGCCGAGTTTTCTTCAAGTGCGGTCGGCTCTTCTCCTTCTCGACCGACAGAGGACTCCACTGGGCGGAACCAGCAGCACGGCACTGCTGGAAGGTCGGGACGCCGGCAGCTTCAGCGGCAACCAGCACGGCGGCGGTGGCAGCCGCGGCCCTCCTCACGGCGGCAGTGGAGATCGGATTTTTGGCGTCAATTATGGCGATGGCTCCTCCTCTGAACAGCGTGGAGGCTATGGACGTGGACAAGGGCGTGGCAACGGCAATCGGGGTCGCGGTCGAGGGCGCTCAAACGGCGGTTCGAGACAACGACCACCTACGGACGTCCAAAATTCCTGGAACTCACCCTACCCAAACCCTACCCCCGGGGTGCTAGGCCCCCGGCCCAACCCCGCCCCCTACCCGTTACCCTATCTAGCCCATGNCCCCCCCTCCTACCCCCCACACCAACAGCCCTAGCCCACAGCTTTAACACCATGTCACTCCGAGAACCCACTTGGCTCATGGATACCGGTGCCACACACCACATCGCCTCAAACCCATGTACTCTTTCTCATGTCTCTTCTCAAGCTTTATTTTCACCACATTATATCACTGTTGGTAATGGATCTAAAGTTCGCACTACGGCAGTTGGCACTCACACCCTCCCCACCACCCCTCCCCTTTCTTTAAATAATGTCTTAGTTTCCCCTCATATCACCCACAATCTTATCTCTGTTTGCAAACTCACTCATGATAACAACTGCACTCTTGAATTTGATGCTCATGGTTTTTCTGTGAAGGATCGTCAGACGGGGACCGTGATGCATCGGTCCAATAATGTGCGTCCCCTCTACCCTGTAGGCCAACCAGAACCAGCCCAAGCGCACGTCTCATCCGTAGATCATCAAACCTGGCATCGTCGTCTCGGCCATCCAAGTCCTGCAGTCCTTCGTGGAGTCTCTCATAATTGTTCTTTATTTAAAAATTATCAACAAACTCTTTGCATGCATGTCAGTTGGGAAAGCATGTGCGCCTCCCATTTTACTCTTCCAGTCGAGTTTCTTATTTTCCGTTTCAACTTTTACATACAAACTTATGGCAATCTCCTGTGCCAAGCATTACTGGTTTTAAATTTTATATGTTGTTGGATGATTCACTACTACAAAACATAGAATACACATCAGATAAATTTGACCTTTCCCAGCGAAATCCAACCGCTATGTATGTGGCCGGTGGGAAAGGTTTTATGTTTACACAGCGGATGAATATCCGCTGTGTAATGGTAGTGAAAAATCGTGCATGATTACACAGCGGATAAATATCCGCTGTGTAATGAGACCTTAAAAATGATATGCTTTATAATAGCGGATATTTATCCGCTGTGTAAAGTTAATTTTTTTTCAAAAAAAAATACTGGAATATTATTTTAAAATATAAATTTCAATAGTTTTGTTTCAAGCATCCAATTTATGTATCAATGAGTACATCAAAAGATGAATTGCTAGGAATAAACTTTACAAATATTCAACATTCATCATTTAATGATTAAAATCAAGGAAAAATGAAACAACAATGTGAAACATTGGAGATGAAGAGAAGAACAACTAGACTATTAAAGATAAGAAATCATTCCCATCACGTGTGAAGACTTTGTCAGGTTTCTCGGCCATTATGAACATAAAATTTGATGGACTGATGCTTGAGAGCTCATCTTTGCACCTTTCTTCCAGCCCGGCTTGATGTTTATGATTAAGATATCTTCTACCCGACATTATTTTTCTGACAATATCGTTATGGAAGTAAGAATCAGTAGGTGGAGCTCATCAAATTGGTATCAAGTGCATACACTTCTAGCATAAATACCATTTTCAATTATGAAACAAAATTAATTTTCTTTATGCAGATCACTAATGCATTACAGAAACAAAAACAAACTGATTATAATCCAAATTTGTTTGGTCCAAGGTTGTTAATGTAAAATTCTATGACCAAACCTATCTAAAAGTATGTTTGGGATGCTGGGTTGTATGAACTAGTGCAAATTCAACTGATTTAATTTATTTATTCAATAACTTTTAGGTAGTGTTTGGCAACTAGCATTTCATTTCAATTCATGCATTTCAAATCCAAAATTTGAAATGCTGAATTTCAAATGACAAGGGGAGGTGCATGGATTTTAAATTAAGCTTGGTTTTGAATGTAAAGAATTTGATTCAAATCCAAATTCAAAATGCTTAAGTTTCCCAAACATGGAATTTAAGCCAAATCCGGATTTGAAATCCAAATCCATGTTCCCAAACATACCATTAGGAATTTTCCCAAATTCCCCAGTTGTTTAATGCAGTGCTATAGAGTAAAGTAAAAGACAAATTTGGTGATTTTATGGCTGGTACGGTGTTCTTCTTGGCCTAACCCTTGTTTTTCTCCCCCATAACAATATCCAAGCAATTCACAAACACAATTGCAGTAATAGTCCACAAGTACACAGCAAGAACAGCAAGAGTGAAAAACACAAACAACAACAAATTTGAGGGTTTTCACCACACAAAATGAGAATCAATATGTAGAGAAACACTCTTGAAAGTCACCCAAGATATACACCAGAAAGAGGAATAAACACCAATAACCTGCGCTGGATTGGTTTACTCACTCGCGTTGTCAACAGTGCTGCGAATTCTAATATCAGCGAATAATCAGGATTCTTTGTTTGGAATGATATACAAAATTTAGAATCTAAATAGGCTTAGCAGATCGCTCATAATACCTCAAAATTGGCCTTCAATTCGGAAAAAAACAGATGAATTCGGACCTTCGAAGCATGAAGATGAATAGTGATTGCGTAGGATTTCAATCTGCAATTGACCTTGATTCAGCCCCAAATCTTCTGCAGAAATCTCATATTATGAAAATGCTTCTGATTTCGCACTAAAAGAACAAAAAATTAGCCAAAATGATCCACAAATTCAATTGGAATCTCAATTTGAAGGGGGCGCACAAACTTTTCTTCCAGCGTCGCACACCTAGAGAGAGAAAACCATTCATGAGAGCTCAGCAGAGATGGTGTCGATTATCAAAGATGGGGGAGATGGCGTCGATTACAGAAGATTGGGAGGGGGAAGATGGCGTTGATTACTGGAGATTGGGGAGAGAGGGCATCGGTTACTGGAGATGGCGGAGAGATGGGGTCGGCTCTGCTTCTGAACGTATTTAATTTGAGACCTCTTCACCGATTTGCATCAGAAGAGGTAGCGGCCCTTTTTTTATCCGGTGTTGAATGTATATCGAACTACTCGTAATTAGAGTGGTGATTTTTAAACCGACTGTATTTTTTCTCTGAAGAATAGACAGTGGTTCTAATTTATCCGCTGTCTACTGAGCGCCGTTAAATAGTCATTTTGTAGTAGTGATTTTTCTCATTATCTGTGGGTGTTTCCTTTTAGACATAAAAGTAATGCTTTTACTCACTTAAATTCTTTTGTGGCATATGTGAAAAATCATTTTAACACAACATTCAAAGCTGTTCAAAGTGACAACGGAACTGAATACAGAAACTCCCCTCTTAAAAATATTTTTAACTCTTTAGGCATTATTTTCCGCTTCTCTTGCCCTCACACTAGTCAACAAAACGGACGTGCCGAACGAACCATTCGCACAATTAATAACACCGTCCGCTCACTCCTCTTCCAAGCCCAACTTCCCCCTGAATTCTAGGTCGAAGCCCTGTACATGGCTGCCCATCTTTTCAACATCCTACCCACCACCACGTTAAACAATCGCACTCCTCACTCTGTTCTCTACAACTCACCCCCACACTACTCCCACCTTCGCGTGTTTGGATGTCTCTGTTACCCCAACATCTCACCCACCACTCCTCATAAACTTGCACCACGCTCTACCCGCTGCATCTTCCTTGGCTATCCCTCGAACCAACGTGGTTTTAGTGTCTTGATCTTGAAACAAATAAAATCATTGTCTCCCGCCACGTTGTCTTTGACGAACACACCTTTCCATATGCTAAC